>CM062815.1:667114308-667394809 GCA_031772625.1 Pinus tabuliformis
AGTGAAAAATGGTTTCTAGATATGTTAGCAATTCATGGTCGTGCTTTTGTAAATCATTTGTTCCATTTTGAAATGTAAAAGTGATGATGTGTTTTCCATCACTTGTTAAGCAACAATGATGTCTGGTCTTGTTTTGTGTTGCATGATAAACTGTGAAAATGATGTCGTGTTTCCATCACTTGTCAAAACAAAATAGTGTTTGGCCATATTGTTTTAAATCATGTGTTTGAGTGATGATGATTTTTCCATCACTTTGAAGCAACAATGATATTTAGGCCTTGTTGTCGTAGCTGGGGTATTGTGGAGATCTTGATGTAAACTTGACCACCGAGTATGTGCTTGAACTCGTGGCAAGTATGGGATGCTTAGGTCATTAGTTGGTCATGTCAATCAAGCATGTAATTTGCAAAACAATGTACTATAGGTTGCAAAGATTGCAGGTGTCGGCTCATCACTTAAGGCTCGAAGAACAAAGGTGAAGGAGGTGGAAGCGAGGCCTTTCAGGACACTTGTGATGTAGACAAGGTACATAGAAATTGCATATTATTTTTCATGCTTTTGGAGGTCCAAAAGCTCCTCAGTGGGGAGGATTGATCTAGGTGGCTCCAGAGAAACAAATAGGACAAAGAGGACTGAGGAAAGCTCAAAAGTCAAAGTGTTTGGATTATGCTCAAACTTGGACTAAAGCGTAGATCTCGTTGTCTTGATCACGGTGGTGCGAATAGTTCGTCAATCCGAGTCCGTATGCGAAAGTTAGAAGAAGTCAAAGTTGGGTTGACTTTTTGATGACTGGGTAGGCTTGAGGAGGCCACAATTTGGACTTTTTCTAGCCACCCAATTCCGGCCAACCTGGGCCGGATTCCGGGCAAAATTGTCGGGTCGTTAAAATCACTCCTGTGGCTAAATTCGATTTTTTTAAAAATGGCACCTTATTGTTTTTAAAACAAAATAGATATATTAAAAGGGGGTAAGGGCCACCAAACCCACCACCCCCAACACTATACGTACCTTACCATGTATTAAAAATGGTGAAGCCGGTGGGAGTTGAACCCGCTTGGCCACGTGGGCTAGCCCACCAGATGATCTCATAACAAACAAACTAAACAATAATACAAACCAACAACCCAACCCACTTTAATAAATAAAACCAATGGCCATTACCAAAGTCGGAGATGGAGCATGGAGGTATAGTGGGCGGGCCCGACCCAACCACTTTTTTTTTAATTAAAAAAAACAAATTTGGTTTGTGTGTATTAAAAAAGGAGGAGGCGGGGTTTGACCTCCCAACCTCCTCCCTATTAAATTGGATCACAACCAACTCCGCTAACAGATTTATTGGGAAATATGTCACCCAATTTCTATTTAAAATGTAGTTTTCAGTGTGCTCAGGCAGAGGAGGTAGTGCATGGAGTTCGAGGCAGAGTTTTGCAGGAGGGCTGAAATTTCACTTCATTAGAATTTGACAAATTTTATATGGTTTCAGCACTTCTTGACACCGCGAATGCAATGGTGCTGTCCATTTCTCCATCAAAGTGTTTCATTTTCGGTCATTTTCAGTATGAAGGTGGAACCATGATTGCTACAAAAATAGGGAGCAGAACCATGATCCTTGCAATTTTCCCAAGGAGGTAATTTTTCTCCATGTCGGAATATAGTCAAGTTTATAGTCATTTTTCATGGTTTTCCATAGGGATAGCAATGGCGAAGTTAGATTCATCTTTGGAGTTGCATATTTCCAGTCTGCCCATGGAGCAGAATCTTTGAGGAATCTAGGGGGAATCTAAAAGATTCCTTGAGCCCCAGATTCTCAACTTCTCGGAATTCAAAGATTGGATAGTCGATTTTGCACTATTTGATGTCACAAATCTGATGGTGCATTCAGATTTCTCATTCTCTCATTCTATTCTTCAGCCACTTTTCTAAGTGGAATGCAGGCGTCAACATTCATGTGTGAGCAACCATTTACATGCGATTGATGCCATGAGATCGATGGCCTGAATAGCTTCAGCAGTTTGACATCCACATCTTCAGATGGCCCTTGGTTGTGAGGTATATGCAGTGTTCATGTACTTCTTTTGCTATGCATTGTGCTGCACAGGTCTTTGATTGATGTTTGATGTGGGATCCTATTTCTTACTCATTTTTATGATTCCTGCTTGATGTGACGCGGAATCGCCTATGTGATGTACTTGTTGTCATGATTCATCATGTTGTGTTTTGAGATCCCTTTGTTGTATGTTGATGGGATACTCATGTGTCACCATGCATGTTTTCTTTGAGATCCCTTTTATGCCATGTTGGCAGGATGCTCATCATGCATGAGTTTTGTGTCATACTGATAGGAGTCTTTTGACTGAGAGTTCCTGTAGTGGAACATCTCTTAGAGCCACTCCTGCGTGAGGGCATTTTCCTTGTATGATAGCGACATCATCTCTTATGTACATCATCACTATTGACAACACTTAATGCAGCGACCTGCACCATCTTGACACCAGGGCACGGAGACGTAGTCCCTCCTAGACGAACTTCAATGGCATATGTTTTTATGTTGCTGATGATTGTCATGTTCCTCTTCTTTACAGCATGCATACATATTCATTTATGTTTCTTTTAAAAATGCAATTTAACACATCATGAAAGTAAAAGGTATTGGAAGGGTCCTTTGTTACACCCGGACCTGGATCAAGTGGTATTAGAGCGGTCTTTACGTTGATGTGAATTGCAGCATGAATAATGGAATGTGTGGCGACAGAGGATGAAAAAGCGATGTACGAGACCATGCTCAACATTTCCAAAAGAGTGGAAATCATGTATGAAACTCTACAGAAAGAGATAGAGGAAAAGGAGTGATTGCAACTTCAGTTGCAAGCCATGGAAGAGGCCCTGGAAGAATTGAAGCAAAACAAACATAATCTTCAAAAAGAGAACGTTGAATTGAAGATGCACCTACATGAAGAGAAAGAGGAAAAACAAAGTTTGTTACAATAGCTGCAAAAAAAGGACGAGGAATTGGAAAAGCTGCAGCGTGACCCATGCGAGGTAAAAAGTAGTTCTCCATCTTCATGTATGTTTCCTGATGATGATTTCGCTATTTTTGAAAATCATACCAGAGGAATTGGCTCCAAACTATTGAAGAAAATGGGGTATGAAGGAAAAGGCTTGGGCATTAATGGCCAAGTCATTGTCAACCCCATCAAAGTAGAGGAATTATTGTGTCGAATAGGACTTGGGTATGTTAGAAAGGAAGTTGGGTAATGCACCACGACAGTTAGCGAACCACCAACAACGGATGATGAGAAACCCTCATTAGTTCTTTCTAAATCGAAAGAGGAGGTAAAAGATGTTGATTTCCTTTTAGTTTCATCTTCACGTAGTATGATTTATATTGGACATTTGGAGATCCCAATTACAACAACAAACATGAGGCACGAGGAGAAAGAAGAACTTGGTGTTAATAACCAAGGCATAACTCAACCTTTGGAGGTTGTGCATGAACATCGATTTGCAGGCTCGAGATACACTAAAGGAGAGTGTCAGAATCGTCTGAGACATCGTTGAAATCGTCGAGGAAAGAGAATGATGGGAACACATCCCCATCTTCCCGCAGTAGTGCCCATTCTAGGGAGAGAGCTGAGGCAAGCTCTCATCGCCATACTGACATCAGAAATAGCAAGGGAAAGTATAACCACTTTCGATCTTCGAATATTCATTTCGATTATGATCATGTTGATAATAATGAACGTAAAACATGGCATCGAAAAACATGCACCTTTTGTGGATTACATAACCATAAATTTTCTAAGTGTTGGAAAAGAATGGCAGCACACAAAGGGATGAGGTGTGAAAGACCCTCTCAACAACATGAAAAGAAACAGGTTAAGTAGATATGGAGGAAGAAAACCTATTGCAGTCATTGTGATAGAAGTGGCCATCGAAGAGCCACTTGTTGGAGGCTTCACCTAGAACATCGCCGTCGGTGCGTGAACCAGGTGAAGCAGTTGTTTGACAAGAAAAACTGCCACAAGGAGGCGACCCATTCACATTGATAAGTGAAAAATGGTTTCTAGATATGTTAGCAATTCATGGTCGTGCTTTTGTAAATCATTTGTTGCATTTTGAAATGTAAAAGTGATGATGTGTTTTCCACCACTTGTTAAGCAACAATGATGTTTGGTCTTGTTTTGTGTTGCATGATAAACTGTGAAAATGATGTTGTGTTTCCATCACTTGTCAAAACAAAATAGTGTTTGGTTGTATTGTTTTAAATCATGTGTTGCAGTGATGATGAGTTTTCTATCACTTTGAAGCAACAATGATATTTAGGCCTTCTTGTCGTAGCTGGGATATTGTGGCCATATTGATGTAACTTGACCACCGAGTATGTGTTTGAACTCGTGGCAGGTATGGGACACTTGGGTCATTAGTTGGTCATGTCAATCAAGCATGTAATTTTCAAAACAATGTACTACAAGTTGCAGAGGTTGTAGGTGTCAGCTCATCGATTAAGGCTCCGAAGAACAAACATGAAGGAGATGGAAGCGAGGCCTTTCATGATGCTTGTGGTGCAGACAAGGTACAGAGAAATTGCAGATTATTTTTCATGCTTTTGGAGGACCAAAAGCTCCTCAATGGGGAGGATTGATCCAAGTCGCTCCAGAGACACACAGAGGACAAAGAGGACTCAGGAAAGCTCAAAATTCAAATTGTTTGGATTATGCTTGAACCAGGACCAAAGTGTAGATCTCGTCTTCCTGATTACGATGGTGCGAACAATTCGTAAATTCAAGTCTGTATGCGAAAGTTAGAAGCAGTCAAAGTTTGGTTGACTTTTTGATAACTGGGCAGGCTTAAGGAGGCCACAATTTGGACTTTTTCCAGCGACCGGATTCCGGCCAACCTAGTCCAGATTCTGGGTGAAATTGTGGGGTCGTTAAAATCACTCCTACGGCTAAATTCAATTTTTTTTTAAAACGACACCTTATTGTTTTAAAAAAAAAAAAATATTAAAAGGGGGTGGGGCCACAACCCCCAACACTATACGTACCTTACGATGTATTAAAAATGGTGAGGCCAGTGGGAGTTGAACCCACCCTGCCATGTGGGCTGGCCCACCGGGCGAACTAATAACAAATAAACTAAACATTAATACAAACCAAAAACCCAACCCACATTAATAAATAAAACCAACGACCATTACCAAAGTCAGAGATGGAGCATGGAGGTAAGGTGGCCACGTGGGCCGGCCCACCAGGCGACCTCATAACAAACAAACTAAACATTAATACAAACCAACAACCCAACCCACATTAATAAATAAAACCAACGACCATTACCAAATTCAGAGATGGAGCATGGAGGTAACGTGGGCAGGTCGCCCAAGGCGGGCCCAACCCAACCACTTTTTTTAATTAAAAAAAACAAATTTGATTTGTGTGTATTAAAAAAAATGAGGAGGCAAGGTTTGACCTCCCGACCTCCTCCCTATTAAACCGGATCACAACCAACTCCGCTAACAGCTTTATTGGGAAATCCATCACCCAATTTCTATTTAAAACATAGTTTTCAGTGTGCTCAGGCAAAGGAGGCAGTGCATGGAGTTCGAGGTAGAATTTTGCAGGAGGGCCGAAATTTCACTTTGTCAGAATTTGACAAATTTTATATGGTTTCAGCACTTCTCGATGCCACGAATGCAATGGCATTGTTCATTTCTCCATAAGAGTGCTGCATTCTTCAGTCATTTTCATTATGAAGGTGGAACCATGATTGCTGCAAAAATAGGGACAGAACCATGATCCTTGCAATTTTCCTGAGGAGGTAATTTTTCTGCATTTTGGAATATAGTCAAGTTTACAGTCATTTTTCATGGTTGTCTGCAGGGATCGCAATGGTGAAGTCAGATTTGCCTTTGGATTTACAGATTTCCAGTCCACCCATGGAGCAGAATCTTTGAGGAATCTAGGGGGAATCTAAAAGATTCCTTGAGCCCCAGATTCTCAACTTCTCGGAATTCAAAGATTGGACAGTTGATTTTGCATTATTCGACGTCACAAATCTGATGGTGCATTTAGATTTCTCATTCTCTCATTCTATTCTTCAGCCACTTTTCTAAGTGTAATGTAGGTGTCAGCATTCATGCGTGAGCAACCATTTCCATGCAATTGATGCCGTGAGATCGATGGCCCAAACAGCTTTAGTAGTTTGACATCTGCTTCTTCAGATGGCCCTTGAGTGTGAGGTATATGCAGTGTTCATGTACTTCTTTTTCTATGCATTGTGCTGCACAGGTCCTTTGATTGATGTTTGATGTGGGATCCTATTTCTTACTCATTTTTATGATTCCTGCTTGATGCGACGCAAAATCACCTATGTGATGTACTTATTGTCATGATTCATCATGTTGTGTTTTGAGATCCCTTTGTTGTATGTTGATGGGATACTCATGTGTCGCCATTCATGTTTGCTTTGAGATCCCTTTTATGCCATGTTGGCGGGATGCTCATTGTGCATGAGTTTTGTGTCATACTGATAGGAGTCTTTTGATTGAGAGTTCCTGTAGTGGAACATCTCTTAGAGCCACTCTTACGTGGGGGCATTTTCCTTGTATGATAGTGACATAATCTCTTATGTACATCATCACTATTGACAGCACTTAATGTAGTAGCCTACATCATCTTGACATCGGGGCCTGGAGATGTAGTCCCTCCTAGACGAACTTCAACGGCATATGTTTTTATGTTGCTGATGATTGTCATGTTCCTCTTCTTTACAGCATGCACACGTATTGCTTTATGTTTCTTTTAAAAATGCAATTTAACACATCACAAAAGTAAAAGGTCTTGGAAGGGTCCTTCGTTACACCTGGACCTGGATCATGATCCGACCTTATGTTTAACCTTTGATAGTGGATCTGAAAGGCATGTCTACAGCCCTTCTATAGGGCACCTTTTCTACCTTAGTGGTGACCTAACCAGTGACCTTGTAAAGTCCTGAGGTTTATGTTTGTGGCATCATGGCATGATCTTGAATAAAGTTTTGAAGGTTTCCAGGTATGAGCAGAAGATGTATTAATATTCAAAATACCTATGGGAGGATATATGGCAAGTATATTTAATCTGTATATAAAGAAACATTTGACAAAAGGAAGCATAATCCCATCACAATTATAGTAACTACCTCAAGGGTGAGGTGTGGGGTAGTGACCAATCCCAAACTCACCCTGATCTATAAAAAACTAAGACCAAATAATTGTAGTTAATCATTTTTGAAGAAGAACCTTTGTAACAACAAAGGAAGCATTGGTTTAATGGTGAGGTCAATGGAGTTTTATATTCTAACCCAATGAATGAGATGAGCTTCCAGATGAATAGGTTAGCTCAAATTCCATGCAAATTTGGCAAAATGACCACCTCTTAGACCTTGCAGAGAAATTAAAGGAATTCTTCTCTACGAGGTGCAGCCCCTTGGGCAATATTTCTCGAAGCACAAAAGGAAAAAAGAGAACAAAAAAAGGACAGTTGTTCAATGACCAACTTTCATAGGGTGGATCAAGACTAAACTTACGACATAGGCTTATCCTTAGATCAGGAGAAGACTTTTAATACACAAAAGCAGAAATCCAATACTAACCTCCTACAGGAACCTCGCATAATTCGTCAACAGAAGTGGGTTAACAGGATCTGCCTGCAACATTTTCTTATAGTAAGCATCTGTGTTATTGGAATCTGATCCAAATCCACCTCCTCTCCCTCCATACCCTCCTCCACCAGATGACCCACCTCCATTTTCACTGCCAAATCCTCCATTACCAAAACCTGTCTCAGTCTTAGATCCAACAATAGCCCTATCGCACACCAAAGCCAATCCAGTACCTCTATATATCCTATCACGGTCCAATTCTCAATCCTCCTTCCAGAGACAAAAGGCCCCTCACCTCCATGGGTTCCACTAACTGCCATGATTTTTTCCGAAGATTCTCCAGGGCTCTGAAACCCAATTGAAATTGGGCTATCAAAATCCTCTTCCAGAGACTCGTCCAATAAGCCATTGCTCAGAAAAATATATGTAGAGGGACTTCCACTGAGGTTCAAATAACCCGAACCCCTCCTTACCCTCTCCCTGCTTGAACAGGCATTAGGCAATGGGTCATGAAAATCAGCTTCAGACAACGTCCTTACAAATCTGGGTTGTGCATCATGATGAACCCACTTCACATCAGCAACAGCTAATTGGGTCAAATGAACAGATATGCGCACACTCAATTCTGATTCAGGTTGAATCCCAATAAGGGAATTCAACGCAGGAGTAGATGACCTGTTTGAAGCAAACTGTTTCCACAACGAATTTGTAACCACTTTGATCGAATGGCTGAAATTTTTGCAATCGTCTAACATATAATCGTGTGGTGCACAAGGATGACAAGTGGGCAGAGAAGGGAGTTGATTTTAGAGAGAAACACCTTATGGCATAAATATCTATGAAATGGTTATTTGAAAAAATGAAAATAATTTTGTTTATTTATTTATTATATAAATGTAAGAGAATTTTCAATGAAAGTGAATATTTTGATTAAAATAAAATAATATAAATTATAAAATTAATAATTATAGGTATAATTAGATTTTGAATTTTACAAAAACTTTCCATAAATACAATTTTACAATAATAATAAAAAAAATATTATATAATAAAATTAACTTTTTTATATTTTTAAATGTTTTATCTAAATTTAAAATTTAATTAAAATTTAAAATTTATTATTTTTTCTTCATGAAATCTTATTAAATTATAACCATGGAAAAAATTAAACACTTATATACTACCCATTTTGAGAAAGTCTTGTTAAAAATGTGCAAAAACGCTTCCAAAAAATGAATATTTTAAAATTGAACATCTCCTCCTTTAGTTTAATATATACCCCAAAGGGGAGGTAAACATTGTAAAAATTAATATTGGTTTAAGATGATAGTTATGGTAACATTAATAAGACAAATGCATTTCAATTTATTGTATAAGTGGTATCTTATATAACCTAAGAGGTATAATGTTTAGGTTTAACATTAAGTTTAAGTGCAAAATTCAAAAATATTATAATAATAATAAATATTATTTTAAAAATAATTTATATATATAATTTAATAGGTTAATTTAATCAATTTACAATGAATTTTATCAAATTAGAGTTTGTCATAAGGTTTTTAGTTTTAGTTTAATTTGATTCCATTTAGATTAATAGCGATTATTGTGGTTAGCAATTCAATGATCCTCTATTCAAATAATATAAATAATATGAAGAAGGGGGATTTCATAAGATTTTTCTTGCAAAAAAATGAATGTAAAAATTTATGGACACCTAGTAATCCAAATCTATCTTAATTCAATATGTTTAAGCATTGAAATATTCTTATATTAATTTCTTTTTTATCCATCTTGATGCTTAATAGATTTGGAATTAAGATGGATCCACGCATAGTCTAATATGGAGAAGTATTCAACCCTATATATATACCCTATACATATTTATTTGCCATTGAAATCATGAAAAACAAAGTAATGACCTCATCCTTTGAAGTTTGAAATGTTTATCCTTCTTGAGGGACAAGTAAAGATACTACAATTTTAGTTAAATGACCCTTTCTTTCATCATAAAAATCCCTAAGTAGAGGTGGTTGTGTCACTGTTTCATTCTCTAAGAAAGTCCCTACCCCCTCCTTTTATATGTATAAATATACAATCGACATGCCAATCATGAATCTTGACCCAAATTGAGTCAATAAAGAGGAGGTATATTTTTGACACATGGCTTGATTTGCATATTCAATTATCTATGCCCATCACAAAAAAGAGGGAACGAAACTTGAAAAGAGATAACTTTGGATCTTTCTTAGAATATATAACAATTAGTATCTAACTATAAAATTCTTATTCATCCATATTGTTTTCTAGATAAGAAAATTAAAATGTATTGCTACACCTCGACCCTCTTTCATGGAGCATACATGCCTCATTATAAAACCAAGACACCTTATTTTTAACTCACATATAGAGTCTACATTAAATATCATGATATGTGCCAGTTTGTTTAGTCTTCCCTTGGCACAATAAGGCTACTAGACTCTAAACGATATAGCTAATCCTTTTGGTAAGTTTATATCCCTTTCTCCAAAGTAATCATAATTCTTCCAATAATTACACTCAAATTTGTATTGACATAAATTTACACATAGGAATTTCTAACCAAACTGTGTTGTAGAGTGGAGATTGAGCATGATGACAACTTCTAGACTATTAACACATTGCCTAAGGTAGAGTATGTTTTGACTATGAGATTTTGAAAATATAATCTTTAAGGAAATGTATCCACAATATATCATAAGTGAAAAATAACAATCCTTCTTGGTAGAAAATTTTGAAGATCTAACACCAATATTGTATAGAGCATAATATTACTATGTAAAACCATTTGAAAATGTATGTGACTAATACTAAATAGAGCATAAATAAACCTAAGTAAAATAAAAACTTTGAAGATGTACCACCAGTATTGGATAGAGCATTATATAACCCTAAGTAAAACATACTCTAAGAAGTGCTAGTATTCTATCTCTAGTGAGTTGTGACAAACAAACTATTATTAATCATGATTTCAATGCAATCTCTCCAATACTTTAATGTAGTGACAAAAGATGTTTTTTAATGCTCCCTCACATCCCCTTAGAGTTTTCTTGACTAATGGGAGGTGTTACTTTTAACCAACCCAATATCAATGGTCTCATTTTGAAGATGGGGTTATAAAGTTCCTTCTCACCTAAACTATGTGGAACTCACTTCGGATAACACCATCAACCTAACTCGTCAAGAGATTTATAACGATATACATTTTACCTCAATCTAACTCCTAGATTGGAAGTTATTCCCATTTAAAGTTGACCCCTTGAAGCCTTACCACATCAACAAGTATTTCCATGTGGTAATGAGAGTGGCCTACATGGATATTCTACATAGATCTCAGTCCAATGTGGCACCCATTAAGGCATTGCGCCACAACACTACCATGCCAAAGTGCCCTACTTCTAAAATAGCTTTGTTTCAAAATATTCATAGTGTGACCGATATTTTTACATCAAGCAATAGATTAATCCCCGTCTAGAACTCTCGTTAGCCTATGCCCGTATCTTAGTTATATTGCACACAAAGTTGGTGCTAAACAAAAGAAACTAACAAGAATATTCCCATCTTTAGACACTAATTTTGAGGTCACAGTTTTTGTCCTAGGATGATGTGGCATGACATGTGACACCACTTGGCATCGACGTCATCTAGATCCATATCATATATCGCCTTTGTGACATGTTGACATCATACTAACATTAGAGTGATTTCATCCTTCCATGTGGCATCCTCCTGCAGTGCCACATTTCACTCAAAATCCTACCACTTTGCAATCTAAAAGGAAATTTATGCATGCCATGTGTCACACTATTAGCGTTCCACGTTAGTGTCCCTACCACATCACCAATCCATGTCATGTATATTCTTGCATGGCACCCCATGTATCCATACCCAGTCTTCATGGCATCTGCCACCTCAGCCTAAGTCAAGGGTCCCACAAGGCTAATTCCATTTATGTTAATTCATGTCTCCCTAATGTCAAGGCTTTCCCATCCTTTGGGGACATATCTTCCTGAGACACACACACACACATACACACACAAACATTATCATTGTTCTAGCGCTTCCCATCAATAACACCCTCCTCCATTGGGACTACACATAATACTTTGGCATGGACCACACAATACTAATTGCACTAAGAAGGATCATTAAGTAGCATATTACCCAAGTGTTTAGTAATAAATATCATGGGTTAATAATTTATTTACCATTGGTAAAATTTCTTACTATAATTACAAATCTAACAAGACTTGTGTTTGGACCGATTACATGTTTGACTCCCTACAAAAACTAGGCTTAGAAGTCTTAAGGGCTTCAATGGATTTGAAAAGCCTTTCTTGGTCTCAAGCAATGCTTAGCACCATGTTTTAGCGGCTACAACCACCCTCCAAAATTTTTCCTTCACTTTGTTTTGGAGCCTCACTCCTTGAAATCTTAGCAGCTTGTCTTGCACTGCTCAAGCACTTGTGTTTTCATTGGAGTTTACCTTTAGCTTTGTAGCTTGTGTTCTCTTACTTTATTTGCTACCTAACCACAAGTTGACCTCATGACTTGGTTTACATTCGGTCCTTGCGCTATCTTGGAAAACTGTGCATTCCTAGAGGGCAGCCTGCATTTCTCTCAGGAATTACACAAAGAAGCCCGACAGTCAACCTTGCTC
Organism: Pinus tabuliformis; assembly: GCA_031772625.1. Classification (NCBI taxonomy): domain Eukaryota; kingdom Viridiplantae; phylum Streptophyta; class Pinopsida; order Pinales; family Pinaceae; genus Pinus; species Pinus tabuliformis. Next base: position 667,126,640 of record CM062815.1, read on the forward strand.
TCCAGAATTGCGCAAAGCATCCCGATAGTGAGCTTCAACTTAGAAATTGCGTAGACCTAGATGACAACTTATCTTTAGTTGGGAAATTGTGTAGAGCATGAGAGGCAGCCAGAGCCACTCAACCCAGGAATTGCGTAGAAGCATTCCAATAGCTGATATCAGATGCACGTGCTAGCAAGTTGCCCGGTTCCCTCAGGAACTGTGCAATTTATCCATGCATGCATGCTAGCCTTTCCTGAAAAAGAAAAAAATAAAAAGAAAAAAAAGAATCCCTAAAAATTAGGGATCTATTTTTATCACTGGGAGTTGCACTCAGGTCATTTTTAGAAACTTCCCACCACTTGTCGCTTTTTCCTAGATTTTTGGCATGCGCGTCATAAACCCTAAATCTACCAAATCTATTTAATGGACAAACCCAAGATCATTCTACACATTCTATATTGGAGCTCTGGCATTCCCGAGGCATCTAGGAACCTTCAACATAGTCGACGCAACTTTTTCGGGTAAGTTTTGCTTTTCAAGTCTTTTAATGGTTTTTTTGTTACATTTGTTTCCTTGGCTTGCGTGAGTGTTTTTTTGCATGTTTTATTGAATGACTATTGGCATTTTAGTTTGTTTTAACTTGTATAAGTGTTGTTTCAAGTTTTGCATTGTCTTTCTTAAGCATCGCATGCATAACACTGTTTTTGCACTAACAGTCGTCATTACAATGAATCTCCCCACTAGCTTCATTGTTCATCTGTTTGACTGATTCCTACATTGGTTTTAATTGCATGCATGATCATTCTCTCCTATCTGCACCATCCTTCACTCATGAATTCAAATCTACTCGTTTTCAAGTTTCCCTTGGGCCAATCTGCATTGCCTTGTCTCAGACCTAGCATTGCCCAACATGCACTGCGCATTCTTGGACCTCAAGGCTCTTCCTTGGCCCCAGAAATTGCACAGAGCTTCCTATCACTAGCATCCAACTATGCTCTGCGAAGTTCTAGGAGACAATGCCCAGTCATTCCCACTGGGATTGCGCAATGCGTAGTCCCAGCCAACAATCAAACTAGACTGAACTATGCATTGCAAAGTTCCAGTCCTTAGCCAGCTTCACTGTACTGTGCTTTGCACAGTTCCAGAAAGAAGTACATCTTACTGGAAGCTGGGACTACACAATGCTCAGTTCTTGTTGACAATCCCCCCATCCCCTGCGAGTCACTACTGCGCAATCTTACTCAACAGTCACTCAGTTTTTTGCATGATCGATCCTTGAAGTGCTTTGTGTTTTGAGTTGAAATTTGCTTGCCGAGAGTGTCCACTTTGTCTCCAGGTACATAAATTGCTGAGTATTCTCTCTGCAGTATAGGCATCATGGTTTCCAAGAGAGCTGGATCAAAGGATACTATAGAGAGTAGCATTGGAGACATGGTTGAACAGGTGCCAATGAACTTTCCCATCTATGCAAACACACAATTGTTTGTAGAGAGGGACATGAAGATCACATGGAAAGAAATAAATGACATATTTTCAGGAAATTTCAAGGAAGATTCGGAAGATCAACAAGTCTATGTTAACATTCACAAGTTAGGCTTGTACAAGGATTCATTCAGGTACCCCATCTTCCCATGCATGGATATCATTCAGTGAGTTGTCTCACATACGATCCCGAGATGATGACATTGAGAAATACTAGTGGGACATAATTTGCCACCTTCAGGTCAGAAAACTACAATAAGAGGTATCACTTGCCACAATCGGTGAACTACATGGATGAATTGTTCTTCACTCCCAACAAAAATGTAAACATTAGAGATATCATGAAGCGTTGGGTAAAAGAGCCATCGAATTTCAGGACGACACCCAACCAAGTCTACAAGACAAAGTCCATCAGGAAGGCTTACCAACTCCTTGTCATCTTCGCATGTCGCTTGTAACATCAAGAGATCACAAAGACCTTCCCGCAGAGTTGGGTGGTTATGATGGAGAAATTGGGAAATGAAGGAAGGCCATTCAACTAGTCTGACATGTTGGCTCTTCAGTTGAGAGGTCATGTGTCTGATGCCAGTAGTCCACCTAAGGATGGTCAAGCAATATTCTTTACGTCTTCATACCTGCTTGATTCAATCTGTGCCCAACAACAGTTCCTTGGCATGGGTTAGACATGGAAACCATCAGAGGATGTTGTGAATGTCTATTACAAGTTTCTCTCTGAGTGTAGCTACCGAGGAGTCATGGCAAGGTTGTCTAACCACTTCATTGCTCTATTGTATAGGATGATATTTGAATAGGATCCACCTTGGATATCCCAAGAAGCGATGCAGGCATGGCTTAACATTGCAGATTGGTATGCCTCACCCAGTGGCACCTTCATTAGGATGTTTGGCATCAAGAAGCCTCCACATGAGCTACCGAGGTTTTCCACAGACAAGCTGATCATACAAGAGGTTGCATACCACATCTCCACATGGTGATCAATAGGACTACATAGGAGGAATAAGGAACCATGGCCTACTCATCCTTTACAGATTGGGTTGTTCAAGATCTGTACCTTAAAGGATGTGGATGACGAGGCCGAGGACTTGAAGAAGTTTAGGTTCAACACCAATAGCTTCAATCTATATGATCCCCACTGCATATGCAAAACCATTGTGTGAAGGTGTACTACCCATGGATCCATGAGGCATGTCATTGGCTAGAGGAAGATCCTTGGACGTATTTCTATAACTCCTATAGGCTCAACGAACTAGTTAGCATGGTCGTAGAATGGAAAGAAGCATTATAGGCAACAACACCACAGGAAACAACAACAACAACAACAGTGAGAAACAAACCCGTGCAAGGTAAAGGCAAGAGGAATATTGTCGAGAATGCAGAGGCCGAGAAAAGCTACAAGTTCAAAAAAGACACTCTTGTTGAGAAAGTAGCTTTGGAGATAGAGGCAAAGAGGCGACAACGCGAAAGGACAGTAGAGCGGAAGAAGACAGAGAAGAAAAGATTGGAAGATATAGAGAGGAGATTGCAGGAGATGGAGACAAAGCTGAACATTGAACAAAACCTCTAAAGGAGAGAAAGGGAATAAATGCAGAAACAAGAACAGGAAGAAGGGAATGGCAACAGAGCAAACTACACAGATATAAGTTGAAGAAGTAGAGCAGCTAGCAGATGATTAACAGGGTTAGCAGGTACAGGTTTAGGAACTTACTTAGTAGGTTGAGTAGTTAGTTGAGGCTACAGACATGGAGATGAAACAAGAGCTACAGGACCAAGACATAGATCTCATTCCAAGAGCATACGAGGTCGCATCACAGTCTCAGCCACCTCCAGAATTACAACCAGTCCTGAGAGAGGAAGGAGAAGTTTTTCTCCTTGATGATGATCTAAAGACGGATGTGTACAATATGGCATTTGATGAGTCATGACAGAGGATTGTACATGTGATCTGGAATTGATCTAAGACAAACAATTAAGGTATTATAGACTCATGTGCATGGATGTGCCTATGTTATTTTATGCAACGGATCAATAAGATTGCAAAATACACAGGCACTGAAGCAGTTAAGGAAAACATAACAGGCAAACATATAAACACAAGAAGTTTAATAAGGAGTTCACCTAATACTCCTAGGCTACGTCTCTTGATCCAGCCTTCAGTGGTGGCCTCTCTATTATGTTTTCAAAGAAGAGTTTTTACAACAATGAGCTCAATTTGAGTCTCACACAATAGATATAAATCAACAGGGTTGTACTTGGATCCCCCAAGTCTCTAGAGTACACAGACTCTCCTTACTGACTCTTGACCTCTATTGGTCATAGTAGTATGAGCCCAATCTGAGACTCATACATGACAGGCATATACAGAGGAGTTTGCTTGAAACTCTCAAGCCTTCTCTGGAGTACATAGACTCTTTGACTCTCTCTGGCTCTGTCTTGACTCTAGCTCGATGTTGCCTTTGCTTCTGCAAGTCAGCTCGGCTTCTTCTCTCTGCTCTTATCTTTTCGCTTCTAACTTACTGCTTGCTTCTTTCTCTGTTAGTTTGTGGCTTTAAAGCCAATCTGCTTCTTAACTATTCGTTTCCGCTTCCCAGCTTTCTAGTTCCCCTGCCTCTATCCGTTTGAATCCCCTTGTTCTGCGTAATCATCACTGTATAATGCCTCACAGGGAGGTGACCACCTATTTCATAACAGATGAGTGTCAGTTCTCTTGGACATGGTCGTTTATTTCGTTACTCTAAGAATGCCCGCGAAACATGACCTTCTGCCAATGCATCGTCCATATCGGACTTCCAATCCTATACAACTCTGCTTGTTAACCGTGTCAAATCTAGTCATCCATCCGAACGCGTCTCTACCATTGATGTGGAGCCTCCAAATCCAATGGTCATTGTCCATATCGGGTGGATAAGTAACATGATGTTTACCCATCTGATGTGAGTGGTTTTCTCTCTCTTCCACCGGACGTGTGGCAACCGTTGTGTGGCATCGGTCAGGACTCGGTTGAAACCGCTTACCACTCAAAGCCCTCCCGATATCCTGCCGGTTTTTGTGGGACCCCGCTTCTAACGGAATCGGAACGATCTCTGTTACATTTTATGATTTTTGGGTCCGAGTGCTTGTAGCCGTTCCTTCTTTGAGGGGTTTGCCCTGTGCCCCTGTTTCTTGAATTGGCCTCTGGTTTTGCTAATTAGCGATGGTGCGCGTTACCATGGGTTGAAAGTCTGCGCGCTTGACCGATGGTCCTCGTTGCTCCACGCTGATCACCAATTGCAACTGTTACAAGGATATATCCGATAATCTTGATCTTTATAAGATTTTGAAACTTTGGCATGATTTTTAAAGAGTTCATGAAAACTTAGAGAGTGTTCTAGAATCCAATTTGGATCATGGCCTTCCCACTAAAAAATCTTTTGGACCACCAAAAGTTGGTTTTTAAGCATCAATCAAGTGAGGATATAGATTCCTCGCTTGCCCAACTTCTATCCATCTTGCACTGCTTGGTTTTGAACCTTTGAGTCCAATCCTGAGGTACTCAACATCCCCTCTATGCATAGTCCTCACCTTCTTGTCCAGAACTGTGTCTTCCTGCAATTCATTAAGATATTCAGGCAACAGATCATCAATAGAAGGCAATTGACTCTGCTCTTTGGGATCTTCAACCAATGAAGGTTCAAATAGCCTCAAGCTTTCTACATTAACTACCGAATAGATGTGCATGTAAGCTGGCAAATCAAGGCGAAAAACATTCTCACCAATTTTCTCAAGTATCTTGAAAGGTCCATACCTTATTGGCTTCAGCTTCTTACCTTCACCTTGCATTCTATCTTTGCTGATATACAAATAGACTTGATCACCAACTTGGAAACTATGCTCAATCCGATGTTTATCATGCCTTGCCTTGTACTTGGCTTGGCTATTTTCCAACTGTTCCTGTACTGCCTGGTGAATCTCTTGTATTTGTTCAATGAACTTGGTTGCCTTGTCCACATCACTATGTCCATCAACCGTTATGTCTTTACCAAAGACAAAATCTAAGGGAAACCTTGGTGTGAAACCAAAATAGGTCTCAAAAGGAGATCCCTGTGTAGAAGAATGTTTAGCTCGGTTGTAAGCACGCTGCACATAACACAAATGTTCATCCCAAAGCTTGAGATGCTTTCTGCAATAGCCTCTGAGCAACTAGATCACTGTCCTGTTGACCACCTCTGTTTGGCCATCTATTTGCGGATGAAAATCTGTGCTCTTCTTCAGCCTAGTGTCCATTAATTCCCACAGACTTGACCAAAACTTCCCAACAAATCGGGAGTCTCGATCAGATACAATGGAAGTGGGTAATCCAAAATGAACCCATACATGCTGAAAGAACAGCTTTGTAGTTTGTTCAGCTGTAATCTGTTTGTTACAAGGTATTAAAATACACATTTTGCTGAACCTATCCACAATAACATATAAATAGTCATGACATTTTCTAGATTTAGGCAATCCCCCAACAAAGTCCATGGAAACACTTTCCCAAGGATGAGAAGGAACTATGAGTGGAGTGTACAAGCCTAGTTTTCTGTTGCTGGGCTTGCTTTTAGCACACATGGTACACCCTCTTACATATCTAGAAACTGATTCATTCACTTTTGGCCAATAACAAAATCTTTGCAGGTGTGCAATTGTTTTACTTACACCAAAGTGACCTGATATTAAAGAAGTATGTGCTTCTCGAATTATCTTTCCTCTTTTAGTTTGTGGAAGGCATAACTTTCCAAAATGATACAAGAGTTGGTCCTTAACATGATAATCCAATTCTTCTACTTGTTTTCCATGACTTAAAGTTGCATATACGTCTTTGAAATCTATATTTTGAGCATACTGTTCAATGTAGCTTTCATGCAATACTAAATTATGCTTAAGTATACTAGATGCATTTATGATTGGTCTAGACAACATATCTGCAACTTTATTGTGTATGCCCTTTTTATATCTGATGACAAGATGAAACAGTTGTAGAAATCCCATCCACCTATAGTGTCTCGATTGCTGCAACTTAGTTTGGGAGTGTAAATATTGAAGTGGTTGATGATCAGTATGTATAGCTGTCTCTTTGCCCATTAAATAATGTTTCCACTTTTTCACAATTTGTACTAATGCATACAATTCTTTATCATATGTGGGATAATTAACTACTGCAAAATTAAATGTCTCAGAATGATAATATATGGGTTTACCGTGCTGCATCATCACTACTCCCATGGCAGAGTCACTGGCATCCGTTTCAATCTCAAAGGGTATTTGAAGATCGGGCAGTGCTAGTACTGGTGTTGTACTAATCTTTTCTTTTAAGGTGTCGAAGGCTTTCTGCTGTTTTCCTACCCACTCAAACACCTTTTTCAATCCTATTAAAGCATGTAAGGGAGCTGCAATCAAGGAAAAGTTAGAAATAAACTTTCTCCAATATTGTGCTGCTCCTAGGAAGCTTCTAACTTCTGTAGCAGATTTGGGTTTAGGCCAGTTTACAATGACTGCAACGTTAGATGGATCTATCTTCAATTCACCACCCCCTACAATATGACCCAAATAATTCAAAGATGTTTTTCCAAATTCACATTTTGAAGCTTAACATAAAGATTTTCTCTTTTCAAAACATCTAGAGTCTGCTTTACATGCTTCAAATTTTCTTCCCATGTTTTACTAAATATAAGAATGTCATCGAGATATACAATGACAAAATCATCAATAAAAGGCTTGAGTACATCATTCATTACTCTCATGAAAGTATCAGGAGCATTAGTTAAGCCAAAAGGCATAACTAACCACTCATACAATCCCTGCTTTGTTTTGAAAGCAGTCTTCCATGTATCTTGCTCTGCAACTCTGACCTGATGGTAGCCACTATGCAAGTCCAATTTTGAAAAATAAACAGCTTCTTTCAATTGATCTAATAGATCATCTATGCGAGGAAGGGAATAACGATTTTTTATTGTTATCTTATTCAGTGCTCGGCAATCAATGCATGTTCTCCATGAGCCATCTTTCTTTCTCACCAAGACAATTGGAGACCCACATGGTGATGTGCTACGTCTTATGAACCCTTTCTCGAGCAACTCTTGTGCTTACTTCTTGATTTCTGCATTCTCTAAAGCGGACAACCTGTACATTCCAATGTTAGGCAATGGAGCATCTTGCTGCAAATTAATATCATGTACTATTTCCTTTTTGGGTGGCAGAGCTTTAGGTTCTTGAAATAGCATATCATATTTTGAAACAACTTTTTCTAAATTAGCTTGTTGTTTAGCATTACAGCCTTCAAATACATTGGTTTTATCATGTTTTTTTTCCTTTACAGCCATCAGTAAAAAATGTTTGCATGAATTTACAATTCTTTTCATCTGCCCTGAGTTTATGAGAATATAATTATTCTTGAGTTTATGAGCTCTTACAATATATTCGATTCCATCTCTAACGAGTTGATACTTGTTTTCAACTCTATAGAAAATGGCTTTTCTATCATACAAGTAAGGACTTCCTAAAACAATTCCACATATATCCAAGGGAATAATATCTAACTCAACCTCATCTACAAATGCTGACTCAAAAGAAAACCTAAGTTTGCACTGTCTAGTTACTTGCAACTTTGCTTTATCACATACCCAACCCAATGGATATGGCTTCTTATGAGGTGTGATTAGTAATCCCAACTTATTTACAATTGCTTTAGAAATTAAGTTTACTTGTGAGTCACTATCAAACAAAGTATCAATCTTTTGATGCTTGGAAATAACTCTAATATGAAAAAGCTCATGTCTTTTCCTCTCATTTTCTTCATTATCAGTAGATTGTGCAGAATTACTAGCAGATGCTTCAGAATTTTTACCTTTTATACCTATGGTTGTGATCATTGTTTCATCCCCTAAGTCTGACCCCAAATCCTTCTGAATAGTTGCAACAATCTTCTTCTTTTTTCCATTGTACTTCTTGGGCCTCAGCTCTGGATGGAGAATCCAGTAGTGTTCATCATCATGCCCCTCCTTCTTGCAGTGAGTGCATGAATATTTGGTCTTTTGTACAGTATTTGTCTTCCTCTCTTTCCATTTATATTTTCTCTTTTCCTTGTTCTTTCTTGCAGTGGGTTTTGATGATACCCCAACTTCTGGGTTCACATTCTTACCTCTAGCCTCTAGATGTGTAGCCTGAATAGATACCTCATCTATGCTAGTAGGATTAAACATGAGAATGGTGTGCTTTAAATAGCTGTGTAGACCACCTATATACTTCAGCAGAGTTTTAGGTGAGTCTAAAGAAATTCCTAGAATCAAAGATCTTTTTCTAAATTCTTGGGTGTAACTTTGTACACTTTGCCCTTTCAATTGGCGAAGAGTTTTCCAACTCATCATAGCTTGCTGCATGTAAGCTAGTGGATAGAATTTTTTTTTAATTGCAGAAACAAATTCACTCCAGACAGAAAGAATTTTACCATGCTTCTTCATGTCAGCTTGTGTTCTGCCTTCCCACCATACCAAGGCAGTTCCTCCAAGGCGTAGGCTGGCCAGCTAAATCTTACTTCTGTCTGAATCAATGCTCTGCACCCTGCAATATACATCAATCTGTCTAATCCAATTATCCAGCTTCTCTGCATTCAACTCTCCATCATATATTGGCAAATCAAATTTAACATCTAATTTAATTAAAGATGCCTTCTTCTTTTTATTTTCAGGACTATCAGGAGGTGTGGGAAGTTTTTCTTCTTTCCCTTTGCCTTTAGAATGGTCATTTAGGCAAGATTCTTCTACCCCTTTGTCATGCTGGGAAGTTGAAGAATCTTCACTTCGACCTTTCTTAAATTCTCTATACATTTCCTCTACCATGGCACTCATGGTCATGAAACTACCCATGAACTGGGAGTCTGATTCCAAGGGACTTTCTTTTGCCATTTTCCTCTTAGGATAGACTCTTCTAATTTTTGGGTTAGGTTCAACCAACTCTCCTCCTAATTTAAGCTTTCTCCTAGTTAGCATTCAACAAAAAAATCTAGCACAAGCTTGTCTAACCTTAGCAACCTAGAGCTCTGATACCACTTGATCTGGAATTGATCTAAGAAAAACAATTAAGGTATTACAAACTCATGTGCATGGACATGCCTATGTTATTTTATGCAACGGATCGATAAGATTGCAAAATACACAGGCACTGAAGCAGTTAAGGAAAACATAACAGGCAAACATATAAACACAACAAGTTTAATAAGAAGTTCACCCAATACTCCTAGGCTACGTCTCCTGGTCCAGCCTTCAGTGGTGGCCTTTCTATTATGTTTTCAAAGTAGAGTTTTTACAATAGTGAGCTCAATTTGAGTCTCACACAATAGATGTAAATCAACAGGACTGTACTTGGATTCCCCAAGTCTCTGGAGTACACAGACTCTCCTTACTGACTCTCGACCTCTATTGGTCATAGTAGTATGAGCCCAATTTGAGACTCATACATGATAGGCATATACATAGGAGTTTTCTTGAACCTCTCAAGCCTTCTCTGGAGTACACAGACTCTTTGACTCTCTCTGGCTCTGTCTTGACTCTGGCTCGATGCTGCCTTTGCTTTTGTAGGTCAGCTCGGCTTCTTCTCTCTGCTCTTAGCTTTCCGCTTCTAACTTATTGCTTGCTGCTTTCTCTGTCAGTTTGTGGCTTTAAAGCCAATCTGCTTCCTGACTGTTCATTCCTGCTTCCTGGCTTTCCGGTTCCCCTGCCTCTATCCATTTGAATCCCCATATTCTGCATAATCATCACTGTATAACGCTTCACAGGGAGGTGGCCACCTATTTCATAACGGATGAGTGTCAGTTCTCTTGGACATGGCTGTTTATTTCGTTACTCCAAGAATGCTCGCGAAACACGACCTTCTGCCAACGCATCGTCCATATCGGACTTCAAATCCTATACAACTCTGCCTATTAACCTCGTCAAATCTGGTCATCCATCGAAACACATCTCCACCATTGATCTGGAGCCTCCAAATCCAATGGTCATCATCCATATCGAGCGGATAAGTAACATGATGTTTATCCATCTGATGTGAGAAATTTTCTCTCTCTTCCGCCGAACGCATGGCAACCATTGTGTGGCATCGAGCGGGACTCGGTTGAAACTGCTTATCACTTGAAGCCCTCCCGATATCCTGCCGGTTTTTGTGGGACCCCGCTTCTGATGGAATCAAAACGATATCCATTACGTTTTATGACTTTTCGTGTCTGGGTGCTTGCGGCCTTTCCTTCTTTGAGGGGTTTGCCCTACGATATGCGATTAGCGACTTGTTGCTAATCGCATATCATAAACTACCCCTGTTTCTTGAATTGACCTCTGGTTTTGCTAATTTGAGATAGCACGCATTACCATGGGCCGACAGTCTGTGCACTTAACCGATGGTCCTCGTTGCTCCGCGCTGATCACCAATTGCAACTGTTATGAGGATATCTCTGATAAGCTTGATCTTTATAAGACTTTGAAACTTTGGCATGATTTTTAAGGAGTTCATGGAAACTTAGAGAGTGTTCTAAGATCCAATTTAGATCAACAGGCATGAGGAAAGCAGCTCCCCAATGAGCACACCTCACCTGCACACACAGAAGAAAGGGTGATTGTACTAGTTGTTAGAAGACATCCAGTTTCCATGGCTAAGGCTTCTAAGGCCTATGCAGAAGCCATGAGTTCAACGGTCAAGTTATTGATACTAGAGAGTGATCGAATGGTGAAGGACTTGTAAGAGTCCATGCAGAAAATGGAGTAGTCCATAGGATCTACCATGACGGATATGAATAAAGAAATAGTGGCAGAGATATGAAATTTGGAGACCACCATGTACATAGTGTATAGAAGATTTGTCACGGTGCATAAAGCGATTTTCCATCTATATGGATTTCAGTAGCAATGCGCACAAACATCCCAAACTCTCAAAGACATTCACACTACTATTGTGCACATTGGAGAATGGATAATGAGGTACAAGGGAGCCCAACTTTACTTGCATAAGAGGATGAAGCTAGAGGCTAAGCTTGATAAAGCACAAATTCAAATGTTGATCTAGAACTGTGAGCAACTTCCTCTGCTCATCACTAGCATTGAGGCTTCCTATGCACGGTTGTTTAAGAGTCTGGACGTCATAGTGGAAACTCATAAGATCCCTTCCATCGGAACCCTTACCCAAGCCATGAGGAAGAACCAATTCATGTTGGATGTTGACAAGTACATATAGTAGTTGATGCGTGAAGCCACCAGTGTTGAATTGCATCTCAACACAGAGAACATGCAGAAGTATTTTGGTGGTCCATCCACACTCAAGACAATGTTGCGTATTCTTCAGGATGAGCTGGACAGGGTTTTCATAAGCATATACCCGGAAGCCATTGAGGCAATATTTCACTTTGACAAGGACATTGCCCAATAGTACGGGGACACAATAGTGCAGTACCAAGATTTGTATTAGTACATCACCGAAGATCATCACGAGGAGGTTACCGAGTTGGTCTTTCCCCAAGACCTCGAGTGATGTTGTTTGTCTTGTCAGGTTGACTCAAGCCTATTTTTGTCCCACATGGGTATATGTGGAAATTGTATTATTGTAAATATATTGTAAGTGAAATTCCAAGTGTCATTAGTGGAATGTGAATAGTCACTATGTAATGTGAAGAGTCATGAGGATAGTCCAAGAGTCAAAGGGGAATGTCAAGGGTCACGCCACCCTTTGTTATATATAGAACCTCATAACTCATAGTACGGGATTTTAGGAGCCAAGATTTTGGCTAGGCATTGTTTAGAGAAGGTTTGGAGAGTATTGTGATGAGCCTTGTCTTCTCCATAGTGCAGAGTGAGTACATCTCTTTGGAGGAGTAGGCAGTGTTGACTGTAATGTTCCATTATTAGGGCTAGTGGTTGTCAATGGTATATGTACAGATGGGAGTTTCACTTAATATAGTAAATAACAAAGCCAACACATTTTGATGCATATGTTGTTATTGTAGTTGGACTATTTTTTTTGTTTTAGCAATGTATGTTATTTAACTTACGCATTTGTGTAAGAATTATTTTGTATGCAATTGTATGAATCTTTTTGAAAACGTGTTGTTGGTTTAACCCGTCACTTTGGATTGCGGACTATTTTTCTTTCCAGCTTGTGATGTCATTTCGCTCATGTGTTCCTTTCAGGATGCGTACTATTATAGGCTTCTAAGGGATGACTTCATTTTCCCCTCTATGTGTTAAAACCCCCATGAATCTCACTTGACTCACTGCAAGGTCACACACTTGCTTCTGACAAATATATCACACTTGCTTCTGCATGCTAACGCAATCAAGGCATTGCTTTGCTTTGCCATCCACGGCTAGGACTCCTACTCCAAACAGTCTAAGGCCTAGTTGGGACTTCTTACTGGGGAGATCCCCTAACATGTTTGCAGGTCTATCACCATCAACATTTCTATCACTAAAAGGAGGGCCATGTGACGAGATGATTCATCAAAGTTTGTTTTGAATCTTTGCACGTTCTTCATGACTTACATTACAGTTAAACCTTCGACATGTCTCTCTCATGGACATGTTTTTGAAGTGTTGGAGGATCTCTTTAATGACTTATCACGTAACACATATGATGGTGAAGGTGGAGCAACTTTGCTTAGTCATGGAGTCATCTTCATGGGTTTCCGTGAAAGGAATGAATTCCTCTCGGACGACGTTGCTTGCTCGCTTTTCACTTACACGCTCAAAGGGAACACACTGTGATGGTGTGTCACATTGCCTGCAACATCCATTCACTCTTATGATTAGATGATCAGAGATTTGGCCCATGATTTCCATCATTATGATCACAAAGCACTCAATAAAAAAATTCTGGAATTACAGAAAGCACCTCATGAATCCCTTTTGAAATTTTGGAATCGCTTCTGTAATCTTGCTTTTCAAATCCCAGAAGATGAAATTGATTGGAAATTCCTCAATGAAAGATTTTAGTATCTTCTTCACATATCTGAAAATATGCATGTGTTAGAATCATTCGAACCCCTTGTTTAGTCAATTTAGTTTCCTAAATTTCTTTGCCTAAATTATCAACCGAGGCTTGTAAGTTGATGAAGTGTAGTGCACTGTATGTGCTAGTTAACCCTTCTTACTTCACTGTTTTGTATTTTTATATTGTTTTGTTTTGGGGGTTTCCTTGATTCCTAATGATGTACTGTCTAAATTATGATAAACTGAGTCTAAATTTTCTAAAGGTGAACTAATCAAAATCTAAGTTAAAAGAAGGAAAAACAGAGCATCTATCCTATCTAGTCATTTAATCCTAAGTCAAAAATTAAAAGGTGAATTTGTAAAGAAAATTGAAATAATTACAGAGAATGAAACTGACTAAAGCACTTTTAGTTGTCCAAGCCTCCAATTTTGAAAGATAACTTTCTTGAGATGGAAAACAAGCAACTTACTGTACTTTATAGTTTAAAGAACTAAATCAAATATGCAGAGAGTAACTAATTGATTTCAATCCTTCTGTGAAGTGAATGTTTAACCATTTAGTTAGGATGGATATCAGCTTGAAATGGTGACCAAAAACATTTATCCCAGAGTGCATTGGCAATCTGGACTAAGAAATAAATAACAGAGGAAACAAACAGTAAGTAAACTAATCAACAATGCATCCTTGTTACTTTTCCACCTTACCTTGTTAAAAAAAAACAAGTTTCATTTATGAAATAGATAGAAGAAACAAGAATGCACCATCGAATTCTAACATTATGCTATTGAACAGACTTAAAAGAAAACAAACTACAAGAAATCAATCTAAAATACAAACACTGCTAAAAGTAAATAATGAAACTAAACTGAACAGTAAACAAAATAACAAAAGAAGAACCTCCTTCAGTGTAGGGGCCCTCTACAACTGATTGAGTTGAGCTGCAAACTATCTGAAGATACTCTTTCGAATGATCACTTGGTTAAACACGGCTTCATATTATTAACAGGAAATAAGTTCCAAAATTACAGAGATGCAAGTCTGAGCTTAATACATATAGAAATTCGAACTCCTTCTCAATTCTATATAACTAATATTTAAAGAGACATTCCTAACTGTCTTTTGAGATAATTTAGCTACAGGTGGTCTCCACATATTACAACACATCTGCGTAAATGGTTGATAAGCTACAGGTGACTTTAAGTTAGCATGATGGTTGCATGAAATTGTTATCACTAGTGGCTGGTTCACGTTAATGCTACAACAAAACTGTCAGATTATTAATTAGCCACGAAGAGTGGACACAGAGTCCTACTGCTCCCAGGTTTCTTCGTTTGACTCCACCTTTGACTGTGGTCTTGAGATGGCTTTTTTTTCGATCTGGGCTGGGTGACTAGGATAGGATCCATGTCATGACCATTCCAGAGATGCCCATGTAGCCGGTTTCCTCGTTTGACACCTGTAACCTGTTCAACCATGGAAGTAGCTACAGAACACACGGTTAGCTGCAGAATGGGCTATGTTCCATAGCTAAATTGCAAAAACTTATTTCAAATAACAAAATCATAAAAGTATAACATGTCAATCATTTAATGTCTTCCTTGAGACAAAATCTATCATTTATCAGTGATGGGGATCTGTCTTTTATGGGAAAAAAAGAGAAAGAAGTGAGAAAAGTTGTCAAGGAGAGAGTAATTTTGAGAGCCAACATGCCCCCACTGCAAAATCATTGCATGTCCCCATGCAATTTTTCCAAAATTGTAAACTCTTATTTCCTGTTGCATCTACTTAGATACCTCTGCCGGTACATCTAACTTTCTTCTCTTGCTCCTTTTTGAAGTGACTGCCATCCTAGGTTTCTTCATGAGAAGTCTATATTTAAGGTTGATCATTGTTTTGTTCAAGTTTCTATTCTTCCTCTTCAACTTCCTATTCTTCTTGTACCATAGCCCTAGGTGCAGTATTGTATTGTCATGAATGGCCTTATCCAGTTTTCTTTGTTCCTTTAGGGTTTCATTTTCTTTCTTGATATGCCTGTTCAATATCTCCAACTCATAGATTTCTTGTTTGAGAGATTCAATCAGAGGTTCTTGTGGATTGACAAGTTGTTCTAGATTGGCAAAGGATCCTAGATCCATTGGGGCACTTTTCTTTTCCAGTGATTCTATGTAATCATAAATTTGTTGTTGTACTGGGTCTATACTTGGGGATCCTCTGCTAGGGCTGCCTTCAAAATACTATCTAGGAGAGTTTTGAGGATTGTATGTAAATGGAACATTTTTAGGAGATGATACTGGGGTTTCTTCTTCTAGATTTATAAACTCAGTTTCCTTCGATGATACCTTCTTTACCATACCTCAGAGCCTAGAGCTCCTTCTAAGTTGTAGGGGTTTTATGTTCTCCTCCTTTGTACCATTTTTCTCCTTTCCTATCTTTTCCTTCCTCTTGATTTGTTTCCTAATATCTGTCAATTTTTCAGAGATTGGTTGTTCATCATCTTGTTGTAATGGAGATTCAGGTGTGTTCTTATTAATTCCACCAGCTTTATTTTTTATCTTCTTCTTATGCTTGATTTTCTCTCTGATCTTTGTTAATTTTTTAGAGATTGGTTCTTCATCATTTTTCTATGCTGATGGCTCAGGGTTGCTTTAATGGTTAGATTAGTCTTCCTTATCCTACTCATCATTTTTCTATGCTGATGGCTCAGGGTTGCTTTAATGGTTAGATTAGTCTTCCTTATCCTACTCTTTCTGATACTATCTTTTTCAAGAGATTCTAGTGTCTCTTGGAAATGGTTTCTTATCAGGAAGTTTTCCCATGTGTATCCTACTCTTTTCAGATGATACTCAACGAGTATTTTTACCAACCCATGATGGTACATGGTTGTCTCCAGGGATTCTATTTTCTTTTGTACATTTGAAGCCATCCTCCTTACACTATTTAGAAGGAAGAAAGGGAGGTTGATGTTTCCATTTTCTAGAAAGTTCATCAATAAATGTATATGATAAACATACATACATCTAAATCTTCCCTCACATGTAATAAATTTTTGTAATATCAAAAGCATGCTTCTCCATTTATTTTTGAGTGCTGAAATAGGAATTCCTTTTCTAAACACAGTGATATCCATTCCTGGGTTCTTGAGGATTACCTTCCATGATTCACTGTGAAATTATTTGTTTTTGAACCATCTCTCACCAAGTCTTGGCAGTTCTATAGCCTTTGCTATGTAAGAGTGTCTCCAATCTCTACTTTTGTACCATCGAATGATCTAGCAAAAGATTTTGTGATCTCCTTGTGATATCCATCAAATTTTTCAATGAATTTGAGCCATCCAGTCTTCTGCAGCATCTCCTCAAGTTGTGGGTACCCTTTCATAAAATTTTCCCCTATGGGCTCTGCCCTGACAATAAGTCCCATGGTCTCTGTTTCGTAGAATTTTCTAACCTTCAAAATTACTCTCCTAGTCTATGAAATGGGCTGTCTGTGGGTATGGTGAAAAAAACTATGAGTTCGCATGGAATAAGTAGACAGTGAGGGTTTGGAGAGACGTGAATACTTTGGTCATATTGTGGTTGTGACCGTTAGTAGATGGAGTTATTAGAAACCATTTTAAGTACAGAGAATGGAGACCATAGTGGAGGTGTGGTATGATGAAATCATTGTAGACCATTGGGTATCGAATGTGGAAGATGTGGCTGAGATGTGGTAGTCAAATCAAATGATGACTTGTTAAGGAGACATATGATCATTCATATTATACATAACTTATGTTTATGACTTGCTTTTTGAAATAAATTTTCATTTTACCTTAGAACTTAACTTTTTTCTTGATAATTCTTTTGGTGTTGATCCGTAGGTACTTTGAGCATGGTTGATCTCCAAAAATTGATTCTTCAATTTCCCTGCATTCATGATTTATTTGTGAGTTGTACAATTGTACCGGAGCTGATAAGTAGGTTGTAGCTATGGAATGGAACCAACTGTAGAATGTGAAAAGAAGGAAAAGTGAAATATGGCTTATGAAATATGGATGTAAAAATAAAATGGAAATGGGTTATGACAATGAGATGGAATGAGATGTAAGATAAAATGAGAAATAGGGTGAAATGGAGTAAAACTGTAAAAATAAAATGTAAATGAAAAATGACAGTGAGATGAAGTGGAACTGAAAAATAGAATGAAAACAGAATGAGATGGAATGAGACTATGAAATTGCAGACTCTATACTACAAATCAATGTAGTTTTTTTTCACTACTTATTACATAAAGGAAAATGGAAAATATAGGATGTCAGAAATCTCTGATTTTCACCTTGTATTTTCTGTATAAGTATGCCAATCAATGATTGGTTTTCAACCTTATACATTTTTCTTTTTTTTAATCAATCATTTCTTGGGAAAAATAAAGACTAAGTTAGTGGAGAACAAGGATTCTTCTTCACTAGATTCATTTTAGAGTTATTATGGAAAATCCTAATGAACTCCTCTCTTGAAACTGGTTTTTGATATATCTTCAACCGATGACCATTCACAAGAAGAGGTACCTTTTCCTCATTTATTGTTCTTATTCTCACTGCTCCATTGTTAAAGACTTCTTCAATCTCATATGGCCCAAGCCAATGAGTTTGAAACTTCCCTTGAAAATCTTTGAACTTTGAATCAAACAACAGTGCCCAATCTCCTGCCTGAAATTTCTTCTCCTTGATATATTTATCATTCCATTTAGCCCTCTGCTATTGGACTATACTGGTTCTTTGGATTGCATCTTTCCTGATTTCATTAAGTTCATTGAGTTGCTCCAATCTATGTTTCTGTGCCTCTCATAAATCCAATCCCAATTGGACTGTCATCTTGAAGGTTTTGATTTGAAACTCTATAGGGAATAGGGCTTGTTTCCCATAAACAAGTTCATAGGGTGTATGTCTCATTGTGTTCCTCCATGTAGTTCTATAGGACCATAAGGCTTTAGGAAGCATTTCCGCCCAGCCTCTTCTATGTAGATGCATAGTCTTAGTGAGAATTATTTCAATCACCTTATTTGTAGATTCAACTTGACCATTTTGTTGTGGATGATAGGGAGTAGATTTCCTATGTTTTATCTTGTAATTTTCCACAAGACCCTCCACCATTTTAGATGTAAATTGAGATCTATGATCTGTCACAATTTCTCTTGGAACACCAAAACGAGTGAAGATGTCCTCAAAAAGAAAATTAACTACAAATTTTTCATTAGCAAAAGGTAATGCTTTGGCCTCTACCCATTTAGTGACATAATCAGCGCATACCAATATATACTTCTTTTGCATAGATGAAGGATTAATTGGCCCAACAAAATCTAAGGCCCAATGAGTACCTGAACTTGTAGTGGCATTTCATTTGAAGGAGCAGGTTTCCCTACCCTCTGGCAACTGTAACACCTCCTAACATATTCTTTGGCATCTTTGAAGATAGATGGCCAATAATATCCTAAAGAAAGGATTTTATAAGTTGTCCTCTTTTCAGTAAAGTGTCCACCACACGGCTCATCATGACATGCCTTAAGAATCTCAGGCATTTCATCTTCCCTAACACATCTTCTAATCATAAGATCTAGGCCTGTTTTATACAATTCATTAGTGATCCATGAGTATCTTGCACTTATCTGAATGATTTTTCTTTTTTCTCTAGGAAACAAATGTGAAGGCAATTTCCCTGTGACTAAGTAATTAGCAATATCTGCAAACCAAGGAGTTTGAGTAGTCACTGCAAAAAGATATTCATCAGGAAACTTATCTTCAACCAGAGTGTCATCTTTGATATTTTGAATTCTGGACAAGAAATCAGCAACTGTGTTTTGTTTTCCAGGTCTATCTAGCATAGTAATATTGAATTATTGCAAGAGTAAAAGCCATCTTGTAACTCTGCCATTAGTAATAGGTTTATTCATTAAATATCTAATTGCAGAGTGATCTGTATGAAAAAAGGTTTCATAGCTTGTTATATAATGTCTGAACTTGTTGATTGCATGAACAACAACTAAAAATTCCTTTTCAGTTACAGTATAGTTCAACTCAGTGGGAGTCAAATTCTTACTTGTATAGTAGATGGCATAGGGAATCAAGTCTTTTTGTCCTAATATAGCTCTCAGAGTTGTATCTAAAGCATCTGTTGTAATATGAAAAGGTAGTTTCCAATTTGAACCTCTCAAGATGGGTGCTTCAGAATTTTTTTTTTTTAAAGTCTCAGATGCTAACTGGTAGTCAGGATTCCAATTGAATTCACAATCCTTGGTGAGTAACTTGAAGAGTAGGGATGCTATTTTAGTGAAATTTTCTATAAATCATCTATAGTATCCTATGAATCCTAGAAAACTTCGAACATCCTTTTGGAAATTTGGAATTGATAATTTAGAGATGACTTCAACTTTCGATTTATCAACTTTAATCCCATCTCCCGAAATGTCATGCCCTAAAACAATACCTTCTGTAAACATCATAAAAAAAAAATCATGGCTTAGTGAAAGGTTTGCTTCCTTACATGTTTTAAGAACTCTTTCCAAATTTTCCAAAGCTTCTTCAAATGTATTCCCATAGACAATCATCCATATATGCCTCTACATAATCATGTATTAGATCAGAAAAAAATCCTAGCACTACTCTTGGGAATGTTGCAAGTGCATTACATAACCCAAAAGGAAGTACTCGGTCGGCATAAATTCCCCATGGACAAGTAAATGTGGTTTTATCTTGATCTTCAGGTGCCACCTGAATTTGATTATAACCACTAAAACCATCCAAGAATGAGAAATACTTCTTACCTGCTAATGTATCTAACACTTGATCTATAAAGGGCAAAGGAAAATGATCTTTAAGGGTAGCTTTATTCAATTCTCAGTAATCAATGCACACCCTCCATTTACCATTCTTTTTAGGCACAATCACTAAAGGGGAAACCCATTGGCTGTCTGAAATTGGGTAAATGAAGTTTACATTCAACAATTTTTGTAGCTCTTCTTTCACAATTTCCCTAAGATTTGGATTCATTCTTCTCTGAGGTTGTCTGATAGGTCTGCAATTTTCCTCAATGTAGATGTGATGAATACAAGTCTTAGGACTAATTCCTTTCATGTCAGTATATTCCCATGCATATGCAGCAGAATGTTGTTGTAATGTATTGATTAGCTTTTCCTTTTGTAATTTCTCCAAGTTATTGTTTATATTCAATGTTATCCTTGGAAAGATTTCAATTGTAGAGCTACCAAATTCTTCCATAGAATAAAGAGACATCTGCCTAGATGAAAAATATTCAATGTTGGATTTTTCTTGAAATTGATCATGTTCAAATTCTTGAGATGATTCAAAATTTTCCATTGTATTTAAGATTTGGCTATCTTCACTAATGTCTGAAATAGTAAAGAGAGGCAGAATGTCCTTTTCATCATCAATCCATTCTTTGTCATCTATTTCTGTGATTGTTCTTACTGGAGGATATAGAGTGAATTTCTTTGTTGAATTCCCATCAGAAATATACATATCACCAGATCTACAGCTAATGAAAGCATCAACTGTGGCCAACCAAGGTCTTCCTAATATGAATGGATGTCCTCCTAGATTTTTGTTGGGGGTTAAGATCATAAAATCAACAGGATATTCCCAAGAATCTAAGGATACTGCAATATCTTCTAACACTCCATCTGGTTTGATTACAAATATGTCCACTAATTGCAGTAATGTAGGTGTGTAAAGAATATTAGGAAGCTTGAGCTGTTCCGTGGTTTGTTTGATCATGATGTTTATTGCTGCCCCTAAATCAATCAATGTATTTGGAATTTCAACTCCATTGATATGTGTCTTCACAATTGGACTTCCTGGATCTACATATTTTTGTATGGCAATTTTTCTCATCATTATATCTGCAATTTTTCCTACCAGGTGAATTCTTTTTGTTTCTTTTACTTTTCTTCCTGGTTTCTTTATGCTCAATTCCTTTATTGTTTTAGCTAGAATTGGAATCTCCTTGATGGCTTGTAACAAATGAATTTTGATACAGACATTTTTCAATTCATCTAGAAAATCATAATTGGGCAGCATGATCTGCTTTTCAACTCCTCTATCAACTTGTAGTCTTTCAGGAAAAGGAGGTGCAGAAGTAGATATTGGCTGCTCAATAATAGGAGATGAGTTCACTGGTTCTTTTTGTTTTTCATTTGTAGTATTTTGGTTTTGGAGAGATGTTCCCTCAAAACTTTTATTGGGTTGTAGAGAATCTTCCTCAGAATTGTCTTATTCCTGAATAACTACAGAAGGTCTTTCCTTTTCTAATATCCTACCAGATCTTAATTGAACATCATTGAGATCTAGAGGAGTGATCATATAAGTTGGAAATTGTTGTCCTTCCACCATGTAAGTATTCTGAGGATTTTTATTGTTGGGGTTTGGTAATGGTTGGGCAGGTAGCTGATTTGGTTTCTGCTGAAATGGCAGTAAGAGTTGAGGACTTTGGTTTTGTTGTGGAAATGGTAATGAAAGTTGAGGGTTCTGATTTTGAAGTTGTGGCTGCTGATTTTGTTGTGGAATGTGTGGGGGAGGATAATTATGATATGATGGAGGATATTGATAATATTGAGAAAATCTCCCATAACGATTTTTTACTCCTTGTGCCCACGGTTGAGATTGAGATTGAGGTTGAGGTCAAGTTTGAGATTGAAGTTGAGGTCAAGTTTGAGATTGAGATTGAGGTTGAGGCCAAGGTTTCTACCAAGAATTCCAATTTGGTGGGCGCTGAAGATACATTTGATTGTTAAATCCCTACTTTTGTGGCCACTGACATGGTTTTCTAGATACAAAGCAAAGAGGTTCTGTTGAATTTGGAGCTATTTCTTCTTGAAAAACAGCCTTAAGGTCTAGAATCGAAGGACAACCCTTGGTTTCATGATTCTCTAAGCAAATCATACAAGTTTCTATATTTTTTGCATCTAAAGGGCATTCTCTTAGAGCATGTTTTTTTCTACATTTTGGACAGAAAATAGCTAAAGCATCAGCCTTGGTTTTCTACTTGTTTTGCAACTTAAGGGAGGCTATTTGCTCACTAAGAATCCTTAGGATATCTGTTTTGAATTCATCAAGCATATTACCAATTTCTGCCCTACTCCTTGATCCAGTTGCAGACTTATTTACTCTAACAAGAGAAGGATATCTTGGACCTTTCCCTGTTTTGGACTTCCCTCTTGAGAGATGAACACATAATTCTCCTATATCATTTAATGGGAGTTGAGAGATATCTCCCTTCCCCATCATGTTAAGGATATCTATCCACTCATCTCTAATGGCTTTTAATAAAATATCTTTTAAGGTATCTTCATCTAAATTGTCCATCTTTGCTCTTTTCAAATTATAGTTGAATCTCTCAATCAAATCCTCTAAATTTTCATCCTCTCTTTGCATCATTTTGAACACTTCATCTTTGTGATTGGTAGGCATGCAATAATCCAAATACCTATCCAAAAACACTTTTTTCATGTCATTCCATGTTCTAATGGACTGACTGACTAACCCCATGAACGACTTCAAAGCAACGACTTCCAGTGTTGAAGGGAACAATTTAAGTTTTTGAGAGTCTTCTAGATAATCATAGGTTCTGCACAAGACTTCAAACTCAAATAAAAATGTTTCAAGATCCTCACTTTTTAACCCATGGAAGTTTGGGAGGATAGAAGGTGAGATATTTTTCATTGTGGCATTTGTTTCTTCACCCACTATAGGGAATGCAAAAGAATTATCTATTTCCCTCTTTCCTTTGCCTCCTCCATTATTTCCTCTACCTCCTCCATTATTTCCTCTACCTCTTCCTCTACCTCTTCCTCTACCCCCTCCTCCAAACAATGTGAATTCTCCATCTTCTCCTTCTTCTGCCATTATAGTTTCTTCAGGGTCAGTATAGGGTTCAACCTGCAAGGTTAATCTCTCCTCCTTTGGTTCTTCTATTAATGGGATATGGGAGAGAGGTTCTACTTCTTCTTCCTCACCAGGTATTCCTAATTCTTCAACTAAAATGTGCTCTCCTGTGGAGGTGAAAAAGGCTATTCCTGCTGTTAGATATTCGAGATTTTTCTCCTCTAGGACTGACTTGGTAGATGAAGTAGGAGATTCTTTTGATTGGAATTCTGCCCCTGGAATTTTAGGAGTTCTATGATTGGGAGTATGAGTTTGGGATGGAGGTGTATCTTTTCTTGTTCTTCATGGAGTAGGTGGTGTTGTAGGAATTGAACTTCTGCCTCTAGCTATAAATCTACCCCTAGAGTGTCTTTCTCTATGCATATCATGTTTTTTTTTTAATGTAAGAGATAAAGTTACCTAGTTACACTTCCCTGACAACAGTGCCAAAATGTTCAGTCAATTTAGTTTCCTAAATTGCTTTGCATAAGTTATCAATCGAGGCTCGTAAGCTGATGAAGTGTAGTGCACTGTATGTGCTAGTTAACCCTTCTTAATTCGTTGTTTTATATTTTTATATTGTTTTGTTTTGGGGGTTTCCTTGATTCCTAATGATGTACTGTCTGAATTATGAGAAACTGAGACTAAATTTTCTAAAGGTGAACTAATCAAAATCTAAGTTAAAAGAAGGAAAAACAGAGCATCTATCCTATCTAGTCATTTAATCTTAAGTCAAAAATTAAAAGGTGAATTTGTAAAGCAAATTGAAATAATTATACAGAATGAAACTGACTAAAGCACTTTTAGTTGTCCAAGCTTCCAATTTTGAAAGATAACTTTCTTGAGATGGCAAACAAGAAACTTACTGTACTTTATAGTTTAAAGAACTAAATCAAATATGCAGAGAGTAACTAATTGATTTCAATCCTTGTGTGAAGTGAATGTTTAACCATTTAGTTAGGATGGAGATTAGCTTGAAATGGTGACCAAAAACATTTATCCACATAGTGCATTGGCAATCTGAACTAAGAAATAAATAAAAGAGGAAACAAATAGTTAGTAAACTAATCAACAATGCATCCTTGTTACTTTTCCACCTTACCTTGTTAAAACAAAACAAGTTTCATTTATGAAATAGATAGGAGAAACAAGACCACACCATCGTATTCTAACATTATGCTACTGAACGGAATTAAAAGAAAACAAACTACAGGAAATCAATCTAAACTACAAACACTGCTAAAAGTAAATAATGAAACTAAACTGAGCAGTAAACAAAATAACAAAAGAAATACCTCCTTCAGTGCAGGGGCCCTCTGCAACTGACTGATTTGAGTTGCTAACTAGCTGAAGATACTCTTTCGAATGATCACTTGGTTAAACATGACTTCATATTATTAACAGGAAAATAAGTTCCAAAATTACAGAGATGTAAGTCTGAGCTTAATACATATAGAAATTCGAACTCCTTCTCAGTTCTGTACAACTGATATTTAAAGAGACATTCCTAATTGTCTTTTGAGAGAATTTAGCTACATGTGGTCTCCACGTATTACAACAGATTTGCGTAAATGGTTGATCAGCTACAGGTGACTTTAAGTCAACAAGATGGTTGCGTGAAACTATTATCACCAATGGCTAGTTCAAGTTAATGCTACAACAAAACTGTCGGATTATTAATTAGCCACGAAGAGTGGACATAGAGTCCTATTGCCCCCGGGTTTCTTCGTTTGACTCCAACTTTCACTGTGATCTTGAGCTGGGTTTTTTGTCGATATGGGCTAGGTGACTAGGATAGGATCCATGTCATGACCATTCCAGAGATGCCCATGTAGCCGGTTTCCTCGCTTGACACCTGTAACCTGTTCAACCATGGAAGTAGCTACAGAACACACGGTTAGATGTAGAATGGGCTACGTTCTGTAGCTAAATTGCAAAAACTTATTTCAAATAGAAAAAACATAAAAGTATACATGTCAATCATTTAAAGTCTTCCTTGAGACAAAATCTATCATCTACTAGTGATGGGGATCTATCCTTTATGGAAAAACAAGAGAAAGAACTGAGAAAAGTTGTCAAGGAGAGAGTAATTATGAGAGCCAACACCCCTGCTAGCATACCTCAGTGTTAGAGCTGCCAAACCCAAGACGGACAAGGTTGCTGTCACAGGTGATCCTTTGTCCACTTCTCATCAAATAGATTTAGCTCCGCAGTGCGAGGTGGGAGAAGTTGTGAACCCATCCATTGAACTGTCACATCCTCCCACCCCACCTGCTCTGGATATCTGCACAGATTTGGCTTGCAAGCTTGTTCATTGTCACGTGAACTTGTTTTCTCAACCTCCATCCTTTCATTCTACTAATCCTTCAGATTTTATTGTCTTGCGTTTCATCCATTCCACAATCTGCATGTGATTTTCACGAGGATCAAGTTGTCGAAGGAGTTGGTGTTGAGCAACCAACCTGTGATGTCATTTATGATGAGTATGTGTGGGAATATGAAGAAGAACCTATGGTGAAGGATGACCTCCTTCCATCTGCACCTCATCCACTGTTTCCTGACATCTTTTTCGATTTTTCCATTTATGATTTGTCTTATGAAAATTCATCCCTGGATGTTTTTACTTATGATCACAGAACACACTGAAACTAGTAGACAGAAGCTATAGAAGGGGGAAGCCTATTCGTTAAGCTCCTGTTAGTCCTCTTTTCACCAGGAAGGATAGCCAGGATGATAGAACAACTGACGAGAGCTCTGCTCAGGTTTGTAGATATGTCAGTTTTTCATTTGATTGCAGAGAGGACACATCTTTCCTTCTAAATCCACCTAATCTATCATCTTTTATTTCATAAAATTCAGAGGGTGAAAAATTATGTTTCTCATCAACCCCTTTGTATGATTTGTCAGATCATGAGGATGTTGATGTACATCTCGAATTTTCTGATCATGGTTGTCGTGATCTCTTTACTCATACATTCGATCATGATGCTGATTCACTTTTTGTTGATCTTTCTAAGCCACTGATCTTTGATGATCTACCTGTTGATGAAGTGGAAACCCCTCAAGTTGTCAAGGCACTTCAACCTGAGCTGATGGTTATGTCAGGTCCTCACTATCTTGAGGTCAGTTCCACTTCCAATCAGAAATCTGTTGACCCAGACTCCTCATCAGTCTCTTGTTTGCATTGAAGATAAATTTGATCTACAGTTTATACATCCTCCACCACAATCACATGATCCCATCACTCATGCATTGGAGGAATCATACACAACAAGCACTCTTGCTAAGATAAATTTGTATGCTCTTTTACTCTTTTCTTTTCTGTGGACACATTCAAACTTCGAGCGTGTTGGTATTCATTGTCTTATTTCTTTTGTGCGCTGGTTTACTTGTATATATTTTTGGTCAACTATGCCTTCACCAACATGGGTCAACCAATGTGTCGGTGGCTACATTGGAAATATCACTTTACGTGAGTAGGCCCATGCACTGTTTAGTTTAGGAGTAGGAGTAGTGTTTTCTTTCTTGTTTGCTTTGCTTGCATGTTTTGCTTTGCTTACTAGTTTTGCTTTCATTTACTTCTCTCCTTTGCTTGTTTGTTTCCTTTCTTGTTATGGACCCGTATGATTAACTTCACATGAAACCGTGTTTGGCTCTTGAGATAAGAAGGGTGAAGTACAAGAGGACTTATACAACTATCAACAATTGGTTATGTGTTATCCTCTCTCCTTATGAAGAGATTTTTTTCTTCAGTCGATGATACCTTGATGGAAAATATGTTCTGTTCAGAGTGAGTCTTGGTGAAAACACAACAGTTTCACTTTTAACTAATACCGCCTACTCTAATAAGTTTTTCTATATTCGGTTAACTCTTGTCAACTCAGTCAAGTAAAGTAAGGTAAGGGGGGAAACCTTAACAAGTATGTCACAGGTATGTATAACATACTTCTTTGAAGGGGAAACCTCGTATGCTCTCAATAATTCTGGATCCCTCTTTTGCCTCATAAATAAGTGCCTATGCACAGTTCTTTGAAAATGAAAAATGAAAAATGAAAAATAAAATAATGGTGAAAGAAGAGAAAGGCTTCCTGTGTAGAGAGGTGGAGAAAGTAACTATGTTGGGGTACTGACCAGGCTCATTGGAAGCGGAGCGATGCTTTTTTTCCTACGTGACTCCATCGAGGTATTGTCCAGGCTTGTTGATAGCAGAGCAATACCAGAGATGAAACTAAAACTCTATCGGTTATATTACTTGTGCATCAATATACCCCTCATCCCCAATCGAAAAAACTCAGTTGACTTGGCTTGGTATGTGAGCTGACCGATCAAGAGAATGGGAGGGACTATATGTTTAACTCAAGATAGTGAGGAATCCATGGCGATCAAAGAATCGAACAATACTTTTGAAGGGGTTAGACTCACTTTATACGAAACAAGGTCCATACAGAGAGCTGGAGTTCTACCACTGTGTCACTAATGTCTTAGCGAATACAACCACCCTCCAAAATTTTTCCTTCGCTTTTTTTGGAGCATCCCTCCTAAAAATATTAGCAGCTTGTCTTACAATGCTCAGGTACTTGCGTTTTCATTTGAATTTACCTTTCACTTTGAAGCTTATGTTTTCTTACTTACTTTCCTAACTAACCACAAGCTAACCCTGTCACTTGGTTTACATCCAGTTCTTGCGTTGTCTTGGAAAACTACGTATTCCTAGAGGGCATCATGCCTTGCTCTCAAGAATTACGTAGAGCAACCCGACAGTCAGCCTTTCTCTCCAGAATTACGTAGAGCATCCTGACAGTGAGCTTCAACTTAGAAATTTTCTTCAGCTGGGAAATTGTGTAGAGCATGAGAGGCAACCAAAGCCACTCATCCCTGGAATTGCACAGAAGCATTCCATTAGATTTTGTTCGATACACGTACCGGCAAGGTGCCGGTTCCCTCTAGAACTGCACAGTTTCTCCATGCATGGATGGCAGCCTTTCTCAAAAAATAAAAAAGAAAAAAGAAAAAAAGAAACCCTAAAAAATAGGGATCTATTTTTAGCACTGGGAGTTACACTCAAGTCATTTTTAGAGAATTCCCGCCACTTGTCACCTTTTATTAGATTTTTGGCATGCATGTCATAAAACTTGAATCTACCAAATCTATTTAATGGATGCCCTAGAGCTCATTCTACACATTTGATCTTGGAGATCTGGCATTTCCCAGGCATCTAGGAACCTTCGATAGAGTTAGGGAAACTTTTCTGGGTAAGTTTTTCTTTTCAAGTCTTTTGTTGCTTTTTTTGTCACTTTTGTTTCCTTGGCTTGTGTGAGTGTTGTTTTGCACATTTTTTTGAACGACTACTGGCATTCTAGTTTGTTTTAACTTGTAGAAGTGATGTATCAAGTTTTTCATTGTCTTTCTTAAGCATTGCATGCATAACACTATTTTGGCACTAACGGTTGCCATTGCGGTGACTCTCCCCACTAGCTTCATTGTTCATCCTTTTGACTAATTCCTACATCGGATTTAATTGCATGCATGATCATTGACTCGTATTTGCACCATCATTTACTCATGCATTCATATCTACTCATTTCAAGTTGCCCTTGGGCCGATCTGGGCTACCTTGGCCTAGACCTAGCATTGCCCAACATGTACTGTGCATTCCTAGATCTTAAGGCTTTGACTTGGCTCCAGTAATTGTGTAGAAGCTACCTATCACTGGCCCTCAATTGTGCTTTGTAAATTTTTGGGAGACAGTGCCCAGTCTTGCCCACTGGAATTGTGTAATGAACAGTCCCAGCCAACAATCAAGCTAGACTAAACTAGGCATTGCATAGTTCCAGTCCACAACCAGCCTCTCTGGACTGCGCTCTGAGAAGTTCTAATCAGCAGTTAACTCATTGGAAGTTGGGACTGTGCAATGCGCAATTGCAGCTGACAATCCCCCCAGCCCTTCAGATTCACTACTGCGTAATGTTGCCCAACAATCACCCAATTTGTTGTATGATCGATCCTTGAAGTGCTTTGTGTTTTGAGCTGACATATGCTTTCCGTGAGTGTCCGTTGTGTCTCCAGGTACATCAGTTGTTGAGCATTCTCTTAGTAGTACGAGCATCATGGTTTCCAAGAGAGTTAGATCAAAGGACACTATAGAGAGAAACACTCGAGACGTGGTTCAACAGGTGCCAATGAACTTGCCCATTTATGCAGACACACAATTATTCGTAGAGAGGGACATGAAGATCACATGGAAATAAATAAAGGACATATTTGCGGGAAGTTTCAAGGAATATCTAGAAGATTGACAAGTCAATGTCCACATTCACAAGTCAGGATTGTACAAGGTTGCATTCAGGTACCCTGTATTCACATGTGCAGATATCATTGATAGGGTTGTTGTTGAAAATGCAACAAGATGATGGAAATTAGTGGAAAGGAGTCGCCTTCACTAAGTGGACCTGCAGGCTATTTTTGGCACAAAGTCTATTTTTAGACATATGGATCATGATCTATGAGTTGTAGGATGCTGTTTATGGATGATTGGTCATGTTGGTAAAAATAGATGGACTTCTATTTTTAGACATATGGGCAGGTTTCTATTTTTAGACTACCAGGCTAAAAATAGAACAGTCGAATATTATTAGCTCATAATAATATTTGGACTATAAACATTATCTTATCCTCTTGGAGCACTTCAGTTTGAGCTACGGATGTGGCACATGCAGCTGACAGAAGGAATCACGTGGTTTCTTATGTGTTAGTTGAGCTATTGCATGGAGGACTTCAGTTAGAACTCATGCATGTGAGTTTTGTGGAGTTGGATGTGGAGTTGACGGAGTTGTGTTCAGTTTGACTTAGTTGAACTAGTTGTATTTAGTCTAAATAAAGAATACACTAGTGATGAGTTGTGTGAATTGATTGTTAATTAATTCACTAATTATTAACTCATAAAGCAACTAAAGGATACATCAGTTAACTCAGTGCATGGATAGTTCAACAGAGACAGGTGTTAGAGGTAAGTGAAAGGGTGAGTTATGACTATCAGTTGTGCATGAGATTGTGCACATGCATGGATTGAGTAATGCCAATGAGGACTGAGTAGTGTGGGCCAAAATAAAGGCAATTGTAGCCTGTGCTCACATGATTCTCATGCAGGATTGTGCAGTGGAGGCAAGCAAAGAAGCGGAGAAGATTTGAACCGGTGACTTGTTTGGATCTAAGCTAGTTTTGTGTGTAACAGGTGGAGATATTACTGAGTACTTGTGAGGAGTATTGTACTATGTATTGTTACATGTTCTAAATCATTACAATATACAGATAGTGTGGGGTTTTCAATTGTATGCTTTCCCCGGGTTACATATTGTGTTAATGTGTGCATGTGATTGATGTTTCATTGTTTTTAATGTTGCTAAATTGATGATCAACGTAGAGGAGGTTATGTATTATGCATGTATTCCGCAATAGTGTATAATCGGGATAATCTCTGTGAATAAGTGCTTAATTATTCAAAATTTCTACATGGTATCAGAGCTGGTTGATTTGTAGAAAAAGTTCTACAGGATATCAAAGTGAGGATTGATCATCAGATCTATTATTCAGAAAGTGTTTACATTTTATTTCTTCAGGCAGAGTCTGTAATTGGGCCAAGTAGCTTCTGGATTCATCCTTCTTTTGGAAGGTGAGATATTTGGTAAAAGCCCATACAGTCAATCTTTGTATGAGAAATACTTTGTTCTCGCGAATTTTAGATCAGAAGCGGTTGAGTTTTGAGCTGGTGGAATGGCGCTCAAGGATAAACTCAGAAACATCTAAGTGTGAGAATGGAGAAAGTATGCCCCAGTATCTCACGAAGTTCACCCAATGTCGGGATGAGCTGGGAAGTGTGGGGGTGACTGTCGATGATGAGGACTTGGTGAGCTTGGCTCTCCTTGGTCTTCCAAAGAGTTGGCATTCCTATCAGGACTCTGTCAATGGTCAGGAGAAATTGCCAGGATGGGAGAGACTTTGGTCGGATCCTGTGCAAGGAGGAGATCAAACGGAGCACCAGAGATAGTTCTTCATCTATGCATGATGAGGAGAACTGTGCCTTAGCGAGTAAGGTGAAGAAGGGGAAGGAGAAGGGTTCTCTTTCCGAATCCAGTTCTTCCAATGATGGGAAGAAAGTTGACAAGTCGAAGGTGAGATTATTTCGTTGTCATGAGTTGGGCCATTATGCTACTAATTGCCCAAAGAAGAAATCCAAGAAGGGATCTGGGGAAGGATCTGAAGGTGAGGCACTTGCTTCACAGTTTGAGTTGGATTTCAAACTCCTCGCATGCATGGTTTCAACCATGGTGGGAAGTGGTTGGCTTCTTGACAGTGGAGCTTCTTTCCACATGACCGGTGACAAGAGTTTGTTCAGTACTTTGGAGGAGAAAGATCTCCAGATACGCATAACGATGGGTAATGATGAGAAGTATAGTGTCTCAGGTGTAGGCACGGTTATTTTTCAGAGGGAGCATGGAGCTCGCCTTACCTTGACTGATGTCAAGTATGTACCAGGACTGAAGAGAAACTTGGTGTCAATCGCGATGCTGGAAGGTAGAGGCTATGATGTAGTCTTCAGTAAGGGAAAGGTTTTCCTTAGACACATCATCACTAGACAAGTGAAGCAGATTGGTTCACGGGTCAAGAACCTGTATGATCTTGAGGTTCAAGATGCATGCAAAGCCTTGAGAAGTGAGGCAACTGATGGAGACTTGGTGGTTGAGAGGGAGAGTATATTATCTCTCAACATGCAGAGCTAGAAGAAGTCTCAGATGATTATGGAGGAGCCACAATTGGTGCTGCAGCTTCAGGAGGTTGTGGAGCAGCCACAAAAAGGGAAGATGAGAGGAGATCAAGTAGAGACATCTACTCATGCAGAGACCTCCAGTAGGGGGAAACTTCGAGCCAGGTGGGCTGAGGGATTGCATGCAGCCATACCTCCAGGTAGGAGGTGGGGTGATGTGGATTGATCGTCCCAAGGAGGAGGGGCAGGATCCTTGAGGTACCCAACCTCTTGGATGAGACCATGCTACGGGAGCCCCGATGTGGAGTAGCAGGAATTGATTGATTGGGTAGAGACAGATGCGGATGGAGCAACAGAGAGAGCGACAGTGTAGGGAATCCCAGGACAGCGCGTAGCTAGCAGGTTGCAGCAATGCGAGAGGCACAAGTGTTTTGCACAGTGCTAGGTGGCACAGAGAAGTGTGCAATGGTGCGATATGCATGGAGATGTTGCAGTAGCGCAGATGTCAGAGAGGGAGCACTTGTCAGCAGCAGGTAGAGCTTCAGCATCAGAGTATGTTCCTAGCTCAACAAAGTGGTCAGTTGGGAGTGTTTTTGTTCCAAGTGTTGTTGGAGCAAGTGGACTGGGAAAATGTGTTGCATGCAGAACATTCCAGATTTGCAGGATAGGGGTTACAGATAATCCATATCTTGTTGAGAGAGAGTGTTGAAAATGCAACAAGATGATGGAGCTTAGTGGAAAGGAGTCACCTTCACTAAGTGGGCCCGTAGGCTATTTTTGTTGCAAAGTCTATTTTTAGACATATGGATCATGGTCTATGAGTTGTAGGATGTTGTTTATGGATGATTGGTCATGTTGGTAAAAATAGATGGACTTCTATTTTTAGACATATGGGCAGGTTTCTATTTTTACACTGCCAAGCTAAAAATAGAACAGTCGAATATTATTAGCTCATAATAATATTTGGACTATAAACATTATCTTATCCTCTTGGAGCACTTCAGTTTGAGCTACGGATGTGGCACATGCAGATGACAGAAGGAATCACGTGGTTTCTTATGTGTTAGTTGAGCTATTGCATGGAGGACTTCAGTTAGAACTCATGCATGTGAGTTCTGTGGAGTTGGATGTGGAGTTGTGTTCAGTTTGACTTAGTTGAACTAGTTGTATTTAGTCTAACTAAAGAATACACTAGTGATGAGTTGTGTGAATTGATTGTTAATTAATTCACTAATTATTAACTCATAAAGCAACTAAAGAATACATCAGTTAACTCAGTGCATGGACAGTTCAACAGAGACAGGTGTTAGAGGTAAGTGAAAGGGTGAGTTGTGACTATCAGTTGTGCATGAGATTATGCACATGCATGGATCGAGTAATGCCAATGAGGATTGCGCAGTGTGGGCCAATATCAAGGCAATTGTAGCCTGTGTTCATGTGATTCTCATGCAGGATTGTGCAGTGGAGGTAGGCAAAGCAGCGGAGAAGATTTGAACATGTGACTTGTTCGGATCTGAGCTAGTTTTGTGTGTAATAGGTCGAGATAGTAATGAGTACTTGTGAGGAGTATTGTACTATGTATTGTTACATGTTCTCAATCATTATAATATATAGATAGTATGGGGTTTTTAGCTGTATGCTTTTCCCAGGTTACATACTATGTTAATGTGTGCATGCGATTGATGTTTCATTGTTTTTAATGCTGCTAAATTGATGATCAACGTAGAGGAGGTTATGTATTATGCATGTATTCCGCAA
This sequence comes from Pinus tabuliformis, assembly GCA_031772625.1. Classification (NCBI taxonomy): domain Eukaryota; kingdom Viridiplantae; phylum Streptophyta; class Pinopsida; order Pinales; family Pinaceae; genus Pinus; species Pinus tabuliformis. The sequence goes on from CM062815.1 coordinate 667,160,533, forward strand.
TAGTGTATAATCAGGATAATCTCTGTGAATAAATGCTTAATTATTCAAAATTTCTATAGATGTCTCACATACCGATCTCGAGATGATGACATTAAGAAATACCAGTGGGACACAGGTTGCTACCTTTAGGTCAGAAAACTACCATCTAAGGTATGACTTGGTATAGCTGGTGAACTGCATGGATGCACTGTTATTCACTCTCAACAATAATGTAAACATTAGAGATATCATGAAGTGTTGAGTAAAAGAGCCATCGAAGTTCAGGATGACACCCAACCAGGTCTACAAGACGAAGTCACTCAGGAAGGTTTACCAACTCCTGGTCACCTTTGCATGTCACTTTTATAGTCAAAAGAGCACAAAGACCTTCCTGCAGAGTTGGATGGTTATGTTGGAGTAGTTGGAAAATGAAGGGAGGCCATTCAACTGGTCTGACATGTTGGCTCTTTAGCCGAAAATGCATGTGTCTAATGCACAAAGTCTGCCTAAGGATGAGCAAGAAAGATTCTTTATGTCTGCATACCTGCTTGATGCAATCTGTGCCCATCAGTAGTTCCTTGGCATGGGTTGGACATAAATACCATTAGAGGATGTTGTGAACATCTATTGCAAGTTCCTCTCTGAGTGCAACTATCGAGGAATCATGGCAAGGTTGCCTAACCACTTCATTGCCCCGCTGTACAGGATGATATTTGAATAGGATCCACCTTGCATGTTCCAAGAAGCAATGTAGGAATTGCTTAACATTGCAGATTGGTATGCCTCACCTGATGGCACCTTCATCAGGATGTTTGGCGTGAAGAAGCCTCCGCATGAGCTACGGAGGCATGCCACGAACAAGCTCGTCATGCAAGAGGTTGCATACCACATCTCCACAGGGTTATTAGCAGGACTGCAAATGAGGAAGAAGGCACCATAGCCTACTCTTCCTTTGTGGATTAGGTTGTAAGAGATCCATACCTTAAAGGATGCAGATGTCAAGGCCAAGGACTTGAAGAAGTTTGGGTTCAACACCTAGAGTTTCAATCCGTATGATCCCCATTGCATGTGCAAGAACCATTGTGTGAAGGTGTACTAACCATGGATCCATGGGGCATGTCATTGGCTAGAGGAAGATCCTAGGAGGTATTGCTATACCTCCTCTAGGCTCAATGAACCGGTTAGCATGGTCATAGAATGGAAAGCAACAATGCAGGAAGCAGCACCATAGGAAGCAACAACAACAACAATAGTGAGCAACAAACCCGCGCAAGACAAAAGCAAGAGTAATATTGTTGAGAGTGCACAGGTTGAGCAAAGCTACAAGTTCAAAGTGGATAATCTTGTTGAGAAAGTAGCTTTGGATATAGAGGCGAAGGGGTGACAACACGAAAGGAGAGTAGAGCTGAAGAAGAGAAAGAAGAAAAGGTTGGAAGATATAGAGAGGAGATTGCAGGAGATGGAGAAGGAGCTGAGAGAAAAACAAGAGCTCAGAAGGAATGAAAGGGAAGAAATACAGAAATAGGAATAGCAAGAAGGACAAGGTGCACTGACAAAGAAAACTGTGCAAATACAGGTTGAAGAAGTAGAGTAGCTAGCAGATGATGAAAAACGTGAGTAGGTGTAGGTTAGGGAACTTGCTCAGCAGGTTGAGGAGTTGGCTGAGGCAACAAACATGGAGAAGAAACATGAGCTACAGGACCAAGACATCTATCACATGCCGAGAGCATCCTTAGTCGCACCACAGTATCCTCTACCTCAGATATGTTGAAAACTTAAGGTTTTGTGTAGTCATGATATTTGGTTTTAATGTCATGGCTCGAAAATTGTCAAAATTTTAAGGTTTTTCTGAGTCATGATATTTTATCTTTAATGCTATGGTTGAAAACATTTATAAGTATTTTATATTTAATGCTATGGTTGAAAATTATTGGAATTTTAAGGATTTTCAAAGACGTGATAAAACCCCCATCTTCTATAAATACCCTAATTTGATTAGTTAGGGATGCATTGAGGGGGCTCATATTACAATTTATACCTATGATTTGTGCTTCCAACCACAAAAACCTCTCCTTCATGGGATCACAAGGGTTATTCACAATTTTGTAGGCAATGACTAAGTTTTTGTGACTTTTGGCTTAACCTATCCTGATCTCGTGTAACTCCACCGAATATACACAAAGAAACCTTCGTTGATACCAATATGATTCATAAACTACCTTGGATATTCCACTTGGGAATTTGTCACAACAAATCTACTAAAATATATTAGAAAATACGAAACCTACATTATGAGGGTTTATTTCTTTTTAGGTATCTAGATTTCTTAATTATTTTTTATTATGTATGCATGAAAATTATATTTATGCATAAAATATAGAACAATAAAATAAAATAACTCAAAAACCACAATAGACAAAATATATATCCAAACTCTCTCGAGAGAAAACCTAGCTAAAGGGTGAGGCTAGTTTTCTCTCTTTCTTTAAATAAAAAATGGATGTAAGTATAAAGAAGGCCTATGCCCCGTGGGATACTACAATTCAAAAATCCTCCCTTTATTCTCTCTCCCTATCCCTCTCGATTACTCTTCTCATCTATGGAACAAAATGCACTAAAAAAAATGGAACCCATTTTTCCTCCTAGTGGCATGGTTATAACACAACCTAATAGCTTACAAGTGGTTAAGCTTGACTCATTCAACTCATGACTAGAGTTACTATATGGACTATTTTTGAGTCTTATTCATCATGATCATGTGGCTATCCCCTTTTCCATGAATAATGGGGGATGATGTGGCATCCACTGAGTTCTAAGTGACATAGATTTTGCATATGGACTCAGATTGAAGCAATTCTCGTGTCGTTGGAAATGTATTTGTGTGTATAATAGCACAGAAAGGTGATAAACTTAAGTAATAAAGTCTTACCCAAAAAAATTATTTAATGTCTCAAACTATTCCCATAAGGTTCTAAAACCTAATATTCCAACTTAGATTTCACTGGTAAAAATGATCTTGTGAGTTTATTCCTTCACTTCTTTAACTCTGAAAGCATCAAGATGGATTAAAAACACTATAATGATCCAATCTGAATAAGAGTTGTTATCAACAAAAAATACATGCATATAAGATGGAGACAACCCATACCAACATTAGAGATCTCATTTATGCTAATATAGTGGTTCATGGTCTATCGACAATCCTACTTTTGAATTATCTAAAGAAGTTTCTTCTCATTAATTTTCATCCATTAGGATTACTATTTTTTGTCATAAATGGGCCAAGCATGGGGGCTTCACTCAATGAGTCTGTGACATACACATGCATTCGTGGCATACTAAAGAATACCCTTAATGTGACTACATATTGGAAAATATCTCTAAAAAACACATTATTTAATCTCCTACCTATACAAACCCATTACACCTTCCTAATTTAAAAACACCTACTTTCACTAGATATTGTAGATATCCATTTTTTCATTAACATTTTTTATGTCCCTTTATATTTTTTCATTAACTTTGAGCTTCACTTTTATACCTACGAATATAAAAACCATTTACCCCCTATTATATGCTCAATATATTGTGCCATTTTTCCTCAATATATATCCACAATATAAATTCACGTGGAATGGTATTTCTCCCCTAGTAAAGCCCCTGTGAGACCAAGGTTTTTGGATAAGAATCCTTCATATGACGCATATGGTGAAATATTCTAGGACATTTGGTGCTTTCCAGACCATATCATGACATGATTTTGAATAACATTTCAAATTAACCTTAACACAAAATCTAGTCAAGGTGATGTCATTTTTAACTTTCATGAAATCAATTTTTAAGAAACTCAATCTTCAAGAATAAAAGTATCCCAAATTCATTCTGAAACTAGAATTATAAATACAAACATGTTTTGGTGGAGTTCTTGAAACCAAATATTTTATAATATATTAAATAATAATAATAATTTAATATATTATTATTATTTAATATTTAATAATATATTAAATAATAATAGTAATTTAATATAGTATTAGTATTTAATATTTAATAAGATAGTAAATAATAATAATAATTTAATATATTATATTATTATTATTCAATTTAGGCTTTTGTGATCTATATCAAGTTTATTAAGATGGTTTTGGGCAATAATCACATCAAAATTCATTTGTCGGCGCCTTTCTAACCAACAAGTGTGGTTCATCGTTAGGACAAAATGAAGAATCAGAGCATGGCAACAAGTTAAATAGAGAGATCAATCATTCAACGGCTATAAAATCAACTACTTACCAAAGAAACGACTACAAAGGACTGGGCAACAACTACATTTGAATGGACCAAGAGACAGGGAAATGAATAATAATTATTTAATTAATTAAATAAATAGTTAGTTTGTTAAATCAATTCATTATTATTTTTATTTGTAACAAATAAATCTATTTATATTTAACTAAATTGTTTTAATGAACTTAAACTCAAAACCTAAAACCTAAATATTTTAATATCCTCTTTAATACTTTAAAACTACCCAAAGATTTGTATTATTATAGGACTATTATAAAACTAATAACTAGTTAGTTAATTAGTTAACATGATTCTCAGTTTATTTATTTATTTATTTTCACTATATATGTAACTACATAAGTAATACAATAAGGGTTAATTCTATGAAGATTTATGGGATAAATTATTTATAAATAATTAGTTAATTTAAGTATTAAATTTATTTGTTTTCATTAAAAGTATCATGGGATAAATAGAGAATAATTGTAGATGTTTATTAATTAACCCATTAATTAGTTAACAAATCTATATTTAAATTTTATATATATCACAAATAATAAAAACTAGGTAAAATGTAAAACTATTTTAAAATTAAAACTAGGAAATTTAATTTTTATTTAATTAATATTATTAATTTTTACGGGTAAGGTGTTTCCCTCAGGAATAATTTCTTTTAGGCCACCTATCAGCACCCTATGCCCTTAGATTTTATGTTAGATGATGGGAGAATTTATAATAGTTCAATCACGTGAAGGTAGTTGGAACATTCAGGTGAAGGTAGTTGAAATCGTTCAAGATATTTAAAAAAGTTGCAATTGACGTAGGTTCCTACTCAAGGCTTTCGAGCATCATCCGCCGCCGAAGGTTTTCGTAACAGGGGTTGGCTTGTCATGATAAGAGCGGTAGCTCTATTCCGCATTCTCTTGCAGGGTAAGAATCAAGATCTTATTGTAATCCATTTATTTGATATTTATGAATAAGTTTGTAATCGATTACCTGCCCGCAGGGTTATGAAATCTTGAATTGCTTACAACTTGCACTTGGCTTCATCTGTTCTCAATTGGGGGGTTTGAACGCACGAGCCTATGTGAGAATACAATACCGACCACCTTGGCTGCTTGCCACTGGACCACACTCCTCCGAGGGATTGGTATGCATTTTTATTTATTTCACACTTCAATTAATGACCTTGAAATGCCTTCTGTAACGTGTAATGGCCCATTTTCTATAGTTTATTTGCTCGTTTTACTTTCGTGTACACAGATGAGGTAAAATAGCATTAGAAGTTGTGTAAAGACTTCACATTTGTAAGTAATTAGGTTGGATTCTTCGCAGCAAACACAGATGGAAAGTGATTAGTTATATAAATATTCCTAATGGGAATTGGCTGGCAGGGATGTGGCTTAGGCAGGTAAGAGAGCATAGCATAGAGGGTGGGTGTGTAGTCCGTCCAGTAGGTCATACTTGTTTCTCGGTTGAGTATTTTATTGACTTATTCAGAGTTGGAACATCCCAGCAGTGGTTAAATTGGATGTAATTTTTCTGGTAAGTTTTACAACTCAATTTCCTTCCAAGCTCGTGAAAAAATTATATAGAAACTCATTGTCTGTTTACCATTTTGGGCATGCAGGAAGTTTTGGAGAAATTCTGGAAACTGAATTTTGGTAGATCAGAGGATGATTCACCAATATTTGTTCATTTTTGCTACAAGAAAAACAAGTACTTGGATTATGAAAAATGGAACATGGAGGACAATATTTGTTCACGTTTTGCTGATCTCTAAAATACAAAGGCATTAATGACGCTGAGGCAAATACTTTAGTTTCACTGGGACTATGAGACGGATATCTAAAGAAAATGTAAGTTGAAGTAAAATACATTTATTTGAGTTTTTTAATTCCCCTGCCGTAATGATATTTCAACAATTCATATTATATAATAGAAGGTTATGGCACGCATGGCTTGGTGATGATGCTCTCGCCCTTTTTCACCAAAGAAACTTAAAATAATTTTTTATTTTCAATAATAGCACTTTTTCTTTTGGAGATAAGTTTGTGAAAGTTTATAGTTAAATTTTTTTACAATTCAAAGCGGTATATAGGGATATTCAACACCTACCAGCCATATCTCATGGGAAAATGTGTAATTGATTTTTTTTTAAATTAAATTAAATATAAAATGAATTAGAGTTTAGTTTTATTCGATGTTTAGTGGACATAATAAAAGATCAATAATAAAAACATCAAATTTGTAATAATCTATTCTGGACAATTTAGTGAAATTGTTTTAATCACTGATACACTAAACAACTCAAAATTCACATCAGAGTGTGTATCCATTTTTTTTAATTGATATTTCAAATTTGTTTTGAAAATGATGATTGTAGATTGACATTATCTACATAGTGTTATTAGTTTTAGGTTTATAAAACTTACAAATAAAAATATTTTGAAAATTCAAATTAGATTAATATTTACAAAAAAAACTTAATCCATTTAAATAATTAGAAACCAAACAATATTCATATTCAATGTACAAAATATCCTTTTGCAATAGATTATGATATGGATGTATGGACCATACATTAACAGCTGCATCATTTTTTTGTTGAGCAAATAATATGGTACGTACATATGGCTAGATATTTATTGTATGGTGATATTTATGATCTTTGTTAAGTTTATAATTTTTGTATAATAATGAGTATCTGTTGTTATTTTTTATAATTGTTATTTTCAAGCAAAAGAAAAGAAAAAGGATTCAATATCAGTAAAAAAAATGCTTAAATAACTAGATAAATTATTTATATATATAAAAGGCTAAATTGCCATACAATAATAGTTTACCAAAAGATTTTCTAAAAAAATAATGAAATTGTATATTGTATATTCTTAAATAACTTATATTGGAAGTTTTAGGTTTAACTTAATCACATCAAATAACAAATGCTATTTGCCTAAAAATATGGACTTGTTAGTAGAATATAAATATAAATGCCATGAGCGGAATGAAGCTAAAATAGAATTGTTAATTTCTTTTTTCAATTATCAACAATTATTATTGTACTCTATTAAATTTTATATTCTTAAATAACTTATATTGGAAGTTTAAGCTTTAACTTAATCACATCAAATAACAAATGTTATTTGCCTAAAAATATGGACTTGTTAGTAGAATATAAATATAAATGCCATTAGCGGAATGAGAACTGTTAATTTAATTTTTCAATTATTAACAATTATTATTGTACCTCTATGGAATATTTTTCCTTTCAGAGGTTGTTATATTTACAGTGCATTTGGAGTGGGAAGAGATATGTCCACATTGTGATATTCTCAATACGCATGAAGTGATCTCATATAGGCTTGAGATTTATGGTGGGCTCCAGTATTGCAGCAATAGTGCTGCAACTCCTAGAGCTCCCTTATTTACTTCTATCAACCCAGTAGTTTGTAACAAACTTGGAAGCGACAGTGCTATATGCACAAGTACTAGCTCTTGCTGCAGCTGTCACTGGATCAGTTGGCACAAGTCCGCTAGGAGCTTAAGCCAACTTCTATGAGCTCTCAGAAAAAGTTTCTAATGGTGATGGATGAAAGCTAACCCAAAGGAAGCTAGTCTACTTGCAGAAAGAAGCTGAAAGTGAAAAAGGAACACAAACCCTAGCAAACTCTAGTTCTACAAACTAACCCTACAGGTGCAAGTAAAAGGATGAAAGCTACAGAAATGGATGCCATTGACTTATAGAAAGGTAAAACGCATGTGACTAAGCTACTTCTAAAGAGAAATATGAAGAAAACATCTTTTTGCATTTTTGAGTAATTTGTCAGAATTATTTTGCATGTGCTTTAACTATTTTTTACTGTGCAGAGGTTGACTGGCGAAGTGGAATGGAGTAGGCAATTGCAGGAGGTTGGGAAGGTTAGAAGAGGGCCTAAGGAGTCCCTAGCACCCTTCCAGAGTGTTTCACAGTGCTCGTATCTCAAGAAACTGCTTTTGTGAGCTTCTACAGGAAGTTTGACGGGGTTCTACAGGATGTTATGTGGCTTCTACAAGATTTTTCTACAGGATGTTCCAAAAGGGAATTTTGAAGGGCTGATGGTGGGAAAAAAGGTGAAGAAGTGGGTATGGAGGTGAGATAAGAGTGTGAGGAGGTCTAGGACTTCGCGAACGAAGCGGGTGAGTGATAGGGATGGCTGGATTTGTTCAAGGAGGGGTAGAGCAATGTTGCACAAAAATATGGAAATTAGGTCAAAGTGAGGGAACGTAGCAAATGTGAGGCAAGAATCAAAGTTGGAGGGCGGAGCAGGCGGTATTGATGGACTAGGGGTAGGCAAAGAGGTATCACAGGTGCTCTGCAAGTTATTTTCCAAACTATTCAATCAGAGACTCAGAAAACCAAAGACCTAGCTACTTTAACCTAATCTGACCTGAATATCAGCAAAGAAAATGAACAACAGTTTATTTGCAACAAAATCATGTGAAATAGCTATGCAAACCAAGCAGTAATGATCCTGAGCACATAACCACAACTGGTATCAACTTTTACAAATGAGAATTTAACACTAACAATTGCATGATAAAGCAAAGACAATGTTTTTGGTGGCGGCAAGGACACTTCGGTCTCAGCTCATGGTCCCACAGAGGGAGAGGTGAGATCAGCAGTGCTTGATGGCCTTTTTCTGAAGATCTTCTTTGTTATTAACCTATCAAATCAATCTGAACATGAATAGCCTTTTTTAATCATCAACAATGACCTAGGTAACCAAACAAACTGTAATCTACTTAATAGAAATTATTTGATAAAGACATTCAAAACATATAACAGTACATGAAGGAAGCCTTGGCACTTGGGTTGGGCCCAACCCCAAGAGCTGCAGGCTCCTAAGAAAAAGCTCAGAATTGATGCCAACTAAAACTGCTTTCCATTATTCAAAAATAACCATGTCACAAAGAAATTTGTACAGCAGAAACTACAAAATGAGCTGAGAAACTAGCAGCACTATAGTGCAAAATACAACTACTCAAAAAGTAACCTACGAAGGCTAGAAGCCTTCCTATTTATGCACTACGAGGGTCTCCAATAGCCCTCCTTAACTCGAGGGGCTCGACTGCTTAAACTACTAATGATCAATCACTTTACACAAAACTGCTCGGTTGCCCTTGGGAATCCTTTCCGGTGGCCTGCTGAACTCCGAGCTGAGGGTGGATAATTCGAGGAAGGGGCCATTTAGTGCAGGAGACACCCTTCCTACAAATCCTCACTCTTTTTCCTTCATGCTTGGCTATCATCTGGCTCATAAATGCTTGGCCTTGGTCCAAAATTTGTCCAAAAATCTGCAATAACCACGTGTTAGCCTTCTTGGTCAAGTGACTATTCTCATTCATTCAAATAACTTAAATATACTCAAAAGACATGCATAAACTATGAAAAATGGTGCATTGATGAAGAACAATAGGCAAAATGAGCCCAACAAGTTACCCATTTTTGGGGCTCATCATCACCCCCCTACTAAATGGGTTGCGCATCCTTTGAGCAACTAGTCTAGCTCATCATCCTTGATAGCTTTGACTTCCTCTCTCACATCCCAGGCCTCCGAGGTGATGTCTTCTTCCCGATCACGAAATCCTGCTTTTCTTTCCACTTCCTCCCACTGCCTGTTTTCCTCTTCTTCCTTAACTCCTTCTAGCAATCCCAAAAGCAAGGGAGGACTGAATTTTAGGCCGATCCAATTGGCCTGTAGATTTTGCATTGACTGTTTATAGAGGGGTACCCTTGCCAAGGCCTCCCTCATCCTGGTTGGAGAGTGGTATTCTCTTATCTTCAAACTGTGGGGCAGTGCATTCCACCTCCTTGTGCAAGCATGAAGGCAGTTATCCCCCAACAGTCTCTCCATGTCCTCAAAGTGGGCAATAGCTTGAGCTTGTCGTTCAATGTAATCTGGTAACTCCTGAGGGTTGTTGGCCAAGTGCTGGTGGGTGCTTATCAATGCTGAGGGATCCTCCAGCTCTGCTCTGATCATTAGTGGTTCACTGAGTTCCCTGTTCATAATATCTCAGACCTCTGCTACCCTTTTTTCCTCATGATTCAACCAAGAGGCCATGGCCATAGGTTGCACATCTCCTAGCACAGTGTTGGGATCCCACGAATTCATATTTGGAAGGGCCAAATTGTGCAAATAAAACTATGATAATTTAGCCTTGTCCTCTGATGAGCTACTATCACATAAAGCCATAAATTGATGATAGTTTTGAAATGGAGTAGTGCCCCTTTGGGCCAAGGTGTTAATCTGGAACTGAAACCATTGATCTTTAAGGTACAAAGCGTATGACTTGGCAGGATGCCTACATTGTACGGCCTCTATTGCCCAGCTGGCCATGCAGGCCAGTTGGGCTTCCTTCTCATGTACCTGTTGCCTTAGAGACTGTATCTCCTCTGCTGCTTGCAACTTCTTCTCCTATAGCTGTTTTGTTAGTGCCTCAATCTCAGCCTGTATCCCATCCTTTATTTGTTGTTCATTCAAGGTTTCTTTGTCTGTTGGGGGATTTTCCCACTACTGTTGTTCTCCTAGAATGGAGGACCTGTCTTCTTTATGGATTTCTGGTAGCTGTAGCTACTGTCTCAGCAGCTTGTTCTCTTCCTATAGTCTAGCCCTCTGAACGCTTTCCGCATGCTTCACCATGGCCAATTATTTCCTTGACTCCCTGAGTTGTTCTTCTAGGGGGCCTATGTCTGCCACACCCTTTGACTTGGCAATCCTAATCCAAGTATGAGTCCTAATTCTTTCTTCCTCGAGTGCAAAGAATATTAGCAATGCAAATTTCTGGGGAAATATTTTCCCAACTTCTAATAGGTTATAGTATGTGCCCAAACTGGGCTGAGGGCTTGGTTCCAATATCTCCTCTGTCCTTTCTTCTTCCTGTGGTTGTTTGGCCGCCTTTTCCTCCAATTTATCGGTCTCTTTTACCTTAGCCGAAGTTTCCTGTATAGCTTTCTCAGCTTCCTGTAGAACTGTCTTTGAGTCCATTGTCTTCAGTCTTTCTCTCCAGGTGGAAGTTTTTGGGCTTCCTCATTCATAGGTGACGGAAATCTTTGAAGGAGACACTTCCTTTGGTTTAGGGGTTGTGTCCTCAATGATAATTGGCTCCCTTGACTGCGGCTAGAGTCTGCCTACTTTGATTCGTGTGCTCCTTCTTGCTTTAAAGTACATGGAGGTTTGCCTCTTTCGCTTCCCTTTTTGTTTTGGAGGTGTTTTTAAGGCAGCTAGCACAGCTGCTGCCTCTCTTGCCAATATTTCCGGTGATTTCCCTCTTTGCTGTTCTGTTTCCATGCTTCCTGTAGAAGCCTCTGTGTCAATTGTTTCTGCCTGTATTGCGGCCATTTCAGGATCTTTCTTTGCCTTTTTTTTTGGTGTGACTGTTGTGGTTGTGCCAGCCTTTACTTGGGATGTTTCTGCCTTCTCTGCTCTCCTCTACAGTCTCTTTTCCCTTGGTGTTTGTGCTGTTGTTCCTTGCTCTGTTTTAGGCTCAGCAATTTGGCCCTTTCCCTCTTTCTCTTTTTGTCCTGCTTGTGCTTGTTTGTCCTATGTTTCTTTACCACTGGTTTTCTCTCCTGCTTCAGTGTGTTCCCCTTCTTCATTGCTGGATGAGGTGATCTCCTCGGCCAGAATTCTAATATTGTCATATTTGGACATGTTTTGAAAAATTTCCCAAGAGAGGGGGATAGTGTATTTGTGGAGGGTATCTTCAACTAAAATTTTGATGAGCCCATGATGCACTAACTGATCCGGTGTCCCTTCTTTCAATTTTGTGCCACATTCACTTAATGACTGTAGAAGAAAATAGGGGATGCTCAACTTCTCTTCTGGTGGTAAATCCATTCCATGTCTTAGTTAATTTAGCAACCTAAAATGATAGCCATAGACAATGTTGAACCTCCCTTCACAGGTAATGTATTTCATGATTTGGAAGCTGACTTCGCTCTAAAGAGGAGGTAAGCTGGTTCTCCGGACCTCGTTTTTGTCTTCTACAGGATGTTCTTCAGGCAGGAAGAATGCTTTCTTGGCTGCCTGGCCCAATGACCTTTCTTCTTTGCTCCAAGGGAGCCCTAATGGGAGACCAGTAACATGACTGATGAGCTCAGGGGTAACTTCTAGGGTCAAACCCCTAAAATTAATTGTGGTCTGTGTCTTTGATTCAAGTTTTAGGGACATTAAGAATTCCTCCGTTATCTCATCGTCATGACCCTGAATTTTGTCACAAAAGGACATCCAATTGGCACGGGTGAAGAGGTCTACCACCTCTGGATGCTAACGCAGCTTACTGGGATCTGAAGGTTCTTTCCTGATAAACCCTCGTCACATGGTGAGATTGCCCTGTTTTATGCTCTGATCAGACAAGGGAATGTTGTTTATGGATTTCTTCCCTGAACTTTGAGAAGGGATTTCAACTATCAATTAACACCAATTCCCTAGCTTTAAGGCTGTTGCTGCCCAGAACTTGGTTGTCTGTTTAGGAAGGAAGAAATTGGGTTTCCACTGACAGAATACAGAGCTCAATGTTTATTCTCAGCATACATACAAACATGCAAATTCAAATTCTTCATACACAGGCTAGCCCTCATGGTTGTGTATCTTTCCCACAGGAGATTTTTTTTTTTTTTAACAGCAACTGTGGAGGAGAATTTTGACGCAAAAACGACTAAGGAATATCGTGCAACACACATGCAAACTGTTATTCCCAACTCATAGGCGGATTTTTCTTAGGCTCCCCAATTTGAGACAGTTCAATTAACCACCTTCCTGAAACATACCATGCATGGAAGAGTGTTTTCGAGCCTACCTCTCTCGTAACTCCAAATTTGACAAACAAAGGTCCAGGCTTCTCTGCTCAGGAAAGCTGTGCCGGACTTCCTGTAGAGCTGCTTCTTGTAGAACTCTTGCCAGCTTCTGTAGGATGTCACTGCACCTCTGAACGAGCACGGTACGCAGGAGATTTTTTTGAAACATGCCGAAAAACTCGGTAGAGGACAACAGGTAATAGATTTCAGAAGCAGAGGACGCGTACTTCGGCCGAGGACGTTGCAAGTGCAAATGAACAGTGGGTGGTGAGAGTCTTCAGCCAAGTATCTTTTAACTGCGGCGCAATTCGTGGTGAGGGGATGAGGTGGCCGGACCGAACCATTGATCCAACGTCACGACCATCATTTTTTTGCGTGTCTCTGACCGCCATCACCTCCCCTCTGCCATTAACCGCCACCACCACTACCAGTCCCGATGATTTTCCCCGACTGGACACTCCACACGTGTCGGCTGCACATCTCGGTGGAAAATTTGAACGTAACTGAACTTGTTCGGAGCCCACAAAGCTATGTAACTAGCTGAGGGTGGCTAGTTTGACTTGCCACCGATCCCGTTCAATCCGAACCATTTTCACAATCATGCATTTTTCGAAATATAGTTTATGCAATTGACGAATGAGGTTAGACACTTACCTGTGTGGCCATGGATGCGTTATGCAGACTTCAGGTCTTGGAACCATTGCTTCGCTTGCTGCTGCCTCGTGCACGGGTGTTAGAACCCATTCTTTCATTTGTTGATGTTGTATGCACGGGTTTTGGAACCTGATCCTTCGGTTATCAACGCTGCATGCACAGGTTCTACTGGGTTTCGGCCGCCGAGGATGTTTTCACGTCCAAGAGGAGTCTTTTGCATGTTCCCTTTGTTGATCTCGGTTGTCCCTGCCTCCAGAGTATGTCTTCTAGAGGAATCAGCTGCTACAGGATTCCTGTAGAATGTCCTGTAGCTTCTTCTCCTCCTGGGATGCAGGCTAAATGAGCAGGGCTATATTGCGAACGAGGGATCTAGATGGAGATTGGACAGATAGGGTGAGTGAGACTTTGTTACTTGACTTGTCACGAAAAATTCTTGCTGTCAATCTGAGGAAAATAGGGTCTCTTGTATGACTGTACAGGAACACATAACCAGGTGGGTGACGGAGGTGTAAAGAGATGGAACATGGTGCCATATGGTGATGGGTGGACACAGGGTGGCTGTAGGCCTAACAAACAAATTCCAACCTTCAGATTCCCCTCCAAGATTGCTTTTGGCTTGCCCAAAGGTTCTATAGGATGTTTCCTGTAGAAGACATAAACTTCCTGTAGAAGGTGAAATCTGCCTCTGAATATGATCAAATCCTAGGAGAGGCGAGTGGTCATGGAGGAAGTGTCTGTGAGGGTGTCTTGTAGCCTAGTGTGGACCTTTGTCCTTGTTTTTCGTGACCCTCCTAACCTGCAATATATTCCCTGCAACCTGCAATTATTCCACAGAGATTAGGCCTATTTATTTTTCTTTTCTTTTTTTTTTTGAGAGAGAAAGAGAGATAGCTGGGGCACCTCCATGAGGTTTTCACCCTCACTGTCTGCCTCGGGCGCCTCTAAGAAGTTTTCACCCAGGGATATTTTTATTTCATTTCTCTGTTTTTTTTTTTTTGATGCTCAAGGTGTGGGTGGAGTCGAGACAGGGCCCTGCTCCACTACCAGCACTGATTTGTCCAAAGTCTCAATGAACTCCTGCCTTGAAAGGGGTTTCCTGTATATTTTCAATCGATGCCCATTGACGAGCATGGGGATGGCTTCTTCATCAATGGTCTTGATAATGACTGAACCATTGTCGTTGCATTTCTCCACTGTATATGGTCCTAACCACCTTGTCCTCAGTTTTCCTTTGAAATCCTTGCATCTTGAGTCATACAGCAGTGCCCAATCTTCTGGTTGGAATTGCTTTTCATTAAGGTGTCGGTCATGCCATATCTTCCTCTGGAGTTGAACTACTTCTGAGTGGAGGAGGGCCTGCATTCTCTGTTCATCTAATCCATTCAGCTACAGTAATCTTTCCTGTTGTGCATGGCTAAGATCTAGGTCCAATTGAGCTGCCACCCTTAATGTGTTGTACTCGAATTCTATGGAAAGCAGAGCCTTCTTCCCGTAGACCAGCTCATAAGGTGTGAAACCTGTTGTAGTTTTCCAAGTGGTGTTGTAGGCTCAGGTGGCCTCAACCAAGCGATCTGCCCAATCCTTCCTGCTGCTACTCACTACTTTAGTCAAAATCTCTTCCAACGATCTATTAGTAACTTCCACCTGCCCATTAGCTTGCGGATGATAAGGGGTGGAAGCTTTGTGCTTGATGTTGTGATGAGCGAGCAGGTCTTCAATCAGGGTAGAGGTGAACTGACTTCCTTGATCGGTGACCAGCTCTCTTGGGTAGCCAAATTTGTAGAAGATATTTTCCCTTAAAAACTTAGTCACTTTTCCTTCTGTCTCTGCCTTGATTTCCTTGGTTTCTGCCCACTTTGTCAGGTAGTTTGTTCACACAATGATGTAAGACCTTTTCTTTGAAGGAGGGTTGATAGGACCCAAAAAATCCATGCCCCACTTCTCAAATGGCTCGAAGGTCACTTGAGGTTGGAGGGGCATTTCATCCCTTGGAGTCGGTTTCCCATCCTTTGACATCGGTCGCATTGGCTAATGTATCTTTTGACATCTTGATGAAGAGTGGGCCAATAGTAGCCTGCCTGTAGAATTTTGAAGGCAATCCTTTTTGCTACAAAGTGACCTCCACAAGGCCCATCGTGATAGGTCAGGAGGATGTTGAAAACTTCCTCTTTCCTAACACAATGCCTTAAGATCTGATTTGGGCCAAGTTTAAACAGGTTGCCCGGGATGCAAGTGAATGGGGCACTTTTCCTCGCAATTTTGCTCTTCTCTCTTGAGGATAGGTGTGGAGGGAACTGTGCTGAGACCAAGTAATTTGCTATATCAGCAAACCATGGAGAGAGTACTGAAATAGAAAATAGGAGTTCGTCTGGCATCTGGTCATCCACTGTCCCTTCTTCACCTGTAGGCAAATCCAATCTAGACAGAAAATCAGCAACAACATTTTCCTTACCTGGCTTGTCCACAATGGTCAAGTCATATTGCTGCAACAAGAGTAACCATCTAATGATACGAGCATTTACATCAGGCTTATTCATTAAATATCTAATTGCAACATGATCAGTGTGTACGAATGTTTGATAACGAGTGATGTAGTGTCTAAACTTGTTTAGGGAATGGACTACAGCCAAGAACTCTTTTTTGGTTACAGTATAGTTCATCTCTGCCTTGGATAGGTTTTTTTATGACAAAGTATATGGCATATGGTAGTTTCTCCTCAACTTGTCCTAACGCTACCCCTATGGCTCTATTCGAGGCATCGGTGTGGATGTGGAAAGGTAGGGCCTAATTTGGACCTCTCAAGATCGAGGCGGACACCAGCTTATCTTTCAACTCATCCAGAGCCCCTTGACAGTTGTTAGTCCATTTAAACTCAACATCTTTCCCTAAGAGGCAAAACAATGGCAAGGCTAGCTTACTGAAATATTTAATGAATCTTCTATAATATCCTGCTAAGCCTAGAAAACTCCGAATCTCCCTTACCTTTTGAGGAGGTGGAACCTTTTGGATGATAGAAATTTTGTTAGGATCCACCTGTAATCCTTGCTGAGAAATGGTATGACCTAACACAGTCCCTTCAGTCATTAGGAATTCACATTTTTCAGGACTGAGGGATAGGTTCATTTCAATGCACTTGGTTAGAACTTTTCCTAGGTTAGACAATGCTTCTTGGAAGTTAGACCCATAAGGAGTAAATTCATCCATATAGATTTCCACCGAATCGTGAACCAGCTCAGCAAATATGCTCAATACTGCTCTCTAAAAAGTGGTAGGATCATTGCATAGCCAAAAGGGAAGGACCCGGTAGGCAAAGGTTCCCCAAGGACAAGTGAAGATGGTCTTATCTTGGTCTTCTGGGCTGATTTGGATTTGATTATACCCACTGAACCCATCTAGGAAAGAAAAGAACTTCTTCCCTGCCAGCCCATCTAGCACTTGATCTATGAACGGTAAAGGGAAATGGTCCTTCTTGGTGGCTTTGTTAAGTTCTCGATAATCTACACAGATTCTCCACTTCCCATTTTTCTTGGGTACAAGCACCAGAGGAGAAACCCATTCGCTGTCCGAGATGGGGTAGATGAATCCTGCATCCAACAACTTTTTCAATTCTTCTTTAACGATGTCCTTAAGGGCTGGATTCATTCTCCTCTGAGGCTGCCTGACTGGTTTACAATCCTCTTTAATGTAAATGTGATGGGTACAGACCGACGGATGGACTCCTTTCATTTCCTTATAGCTCTAGGAAAAAGCATCCAAATGGTGGCTCAATAAGCTACAAAGCTCCTTCTCTTGGGAGGAAGATAGGGATGAGCTGATCTTTAAGGTTCTTTTAGGGCAAAATTCCACTTTTTTAACTCTGGGTGAGGTCGGATCGGCCACACAGAGGTCCACTGAAGCACTGGCTTGGGTACCTTCCACTAACTCCTCTAACGATAGTGCACTGGGAGGTGGATTTTGAATCAAATTCTCGATCAAGTCATCCTCGGTCAGAGGACCTCCCCTGGCAGCTTCTACTGTGCACAATGGTGCCGAGTAGACTTCACCCTCATCTTCCTCCTCCAACCAGAGCGGTAAGTCATGTTCTAACAGAGGTTGGGCAGGAGGGTATAAGACTAGCTGTTTGGACATAGGCTCATTCTTGATGGTCATTCTTCCAACTCGACAACTGATGTAAGCATCCGCAGTAGCTAACCAAGGCCTTCCCAAAATGAGGGGGTATCCAGTGAGTTTTTCCTTTGGTTGAAGGACCAAGAAGTCCGCAGGGTACTCCCAAGAATCAATAGAGACCAGGACATCCTCCACAATCCCTTCAGGAGTCACAGTGGAGCGGTCTGCCAACTGCAGTACTGTCGAGGTCTTTCTTAAGGAATTCTGAAGGTTAAGTTTAAGCACGGTGTCCCTGGTCATCACATTAATGGCAGCCCCTAGATCAATCAAGGTGTGGGGGATTATGGTGCCATTGATGTAGACATCAACTACAAGACTCCCACGGTCCAGATATTTTGGACAGATTACTTGTCCCAACATCAGATCGGATAGTTGTACTATGACATTGATAGTCAGGGCATCTCTATTGCACCTACCTGGGTGCCTGAAACACTTCTCCTTGATCAATTTGTTGTAGATTGGTACATCTTTTATGGCCTGGAGAAGTGGGATTTTCACACACAACTATTTAAGTTCCCCCAGAAGTTCAATCTCCTCTAGGTTTGGTTGCGTGGCTACTGTTAGTCTCTTAGGAAAGGG
Organism: Pinus tabuliformis; assembly: GCA_031772625.1. Classification (NCBI taxonomy): domain Eukaryota; kingdom Viridiplantae; phylum Streptophyta; class Pinopsida; order Pinales; family Pinaceae; genus Pinus; species Pinus tabuliformis. The sequence continues at coordinate 667,179,038 of CM062815.1, forward strand.
TGGAATGGCTTTGGGTTCACTTTCCTATTTCTCTTCCTCTTCCTCCGGGGGAGGAGGCTGGCAATCTGGAAGGACCTTTCTAGATCATAGGTTGATCTCCTGAATCTCCACAGCATAGGTAGGGCATGTTGTCCCTCCAGTGTATACCTGTTAGGCTTGTCTATTGTTGGGGTTCGGGTTCGGTTGAGCAGGCATCTGGGGTTCTCTTGGAGAAGCAGGAGGTAATGGTTGTGGTTGAGTAGGAGGTGGAGGCAAAATAGCGGGAGGAGAGTTGTATTGGGGCCTCCACCCTGGTTGAGGTGCATTCCACTGCGGTTGTGGCTGGACATGGGAGTGAAACAAATGAGCAGCAGGTTGAGTATGGTATTGAGATGGATAAGACCAAGGAGGAGGTGTGGACCAGGAAGGATGAGCAGGGGGCCCCCAAGAAGGCATGTGAGCGGATTGGTTGGGGTTGTAATAAGTTTGGGATGTTCCTTGCATCCCCTATTGGTAAGGTCTGGACCCATGCGGCCTCCTTTGGTTAAGGAAGTAGAGTGGCTCAGTGGCCCCTTCAGCCCCTTGGTACATGGCTTTAAGTCTAGGTAAGGTTGGGCACTGGTTCGTGGGGTGGTCTTCCTCACAAATGAAACATACCTCCACTAAGTGCAATGGACACTTGTTCTTAGGATGCTTCCTTGTACATCTGGGACAAAAAATGGCCAAAGCCCTCTCAGCTTCCTCTTTCTTCTGTTGGAATCAGAGGGTATCCAGTTGCATGGCAAAGGTCTGTCTCATCTCACTTTTGAGGTCTTCCATCTGATTAGCAAACTCATGCTTGGAGAAGGTGGTACTAGCTAAGAGTGGATTCCCCCTACCTCGTTTCCGGGCTGCCCTAGAGTGGTTTCTAAACACAGTCTTTATGTCCTCATAAGGTAGTTGGTAGATGTCTCCTCCAACTAGCAGATGGAGGGTATCTAGAAGGTCTTCGGGGACTCCTTGGAGCAGAACCAGCTTCAAAGATTCAGGGTCAAGCGTGCACCTGGCCCGTTTATAGCTAAGTTGGAACCTTTCCTCGTAGTCTTCTAAAGACTCATCACTTCCCATAGTCATCCAAAAGATCTCTCCCTTTGTTTCTTGACCTACAGTAGTCTCGGTATTTGTTGTTAAAGGCTTGCTGCATCTGAGCCCAAGTTGTGATACTGTTTGTAGGTAACCCCATGAACCAGCGTAGTGCTGCATCCTTGAGGGTAGAGGGAAAGAGTTTCAACTTTTTCTCATCTTCTGCATAGTCATAAGTTCGACAAAGGACATCAAACTCAAACAGGAAGGTATCAGGGTCTTCAGTGGTCAATCCATGGAAATGAGGTAAGGCTGAGGGACTTATGTTTTTCATCTTCATGTCCCCGTTGGTCTCTCGGATGGGAAAGGCACCTTCTATTCTCTCCTCATCTTCTCTATTGTTTCTGTTTTCAGCCATGGTCTCAAAAGGAATGTTTTCTTGCTCTTCTTCTGTTATAGGATCTTCGTATATCTCAGGAGGTTCACCTATAGGTTCTTCTGGATCACTGCCACCAAAGAAGAGAGAAGGGTGACTTAGTGATGTGGTGGGGGTGTTGGGTAGGAATTTTTCGGTATTGTCTCTGTTCCTACGAGGCATGAAATGAAATATTTTTGTTTGCTTTTGTTTTTTTCTTCTGCTTGTACTTGCAAAACTAAAATAGATTGAATTGCAACTAACTAAAATCTATCTTTCTGAAATGAAAATGCGGAATTGAAATGAAAGCAGGAAATGACTAATCTATTTTGCTGAAATGAAATTGCAGGAATGAAATGCTAGGCTACGCTTGCAAAATTGAAATTGCGGAATTGAAATGCTAATCTATGAAAGCAAGAAAGGTCTAATCTACTTTTGCAAAAAATGAAATTGCAGAATGGAAATGAAATAAACTACTTAACAGAAGGTTGTAGTAGAAAATAGAAGAAAAGCAACAATCACAAGTACTCTGACGCTTCCCCGACAACGACGCAACAAAGAATGGTGGGCTCCAGTATTGCAGCAATAGTGCTACAACTCCTAGGGCTCCCTTCTTTACTTCTATCAACCTGGTAGTTCGTAACAAACTTGGAAGCGACGGTGCTATATGCACAAGTACTAGCTCTTGTCGCAGCTGTCACTAGATCAGCTGGCACAAGTCCGCTAGGAGCTTAAGCCAACTTCTATGAGCTCTCAGAAGAAACTTCTAATGGTGATGGATGAATGCTAACCCAAAGGAAGCTAGTCTACTTGCAGAAAGAAGTTGAAAGTGAAAAAGGAACGCAAACCCTAGAAAACCCTAGTTCTACAAACTAACCTTATAGGTGCAAGTAAAAGGATGAAAGCTACAGAAATGGATGCCATTAACTTCTAGAAAGGTAAAATGCATGTGACTAAGCTACTTCTTAAGAGAAATACGAAGGAAACATCTTTTTGCATATTTGAGTAATTTGTCAGAACTATTTTGCGTGTGCTTTACCTGTTTTTTTACTATGCAGAGGTTGACTGGCGAAAGGGAATGGAGTAGGCACTTGAAAGAGGTTGGGAAGGTTAGAAGAGGGGCTAAGGGGTCCCTAGCACCCTTCCAAAGAGTTTCGCAGTGCTCAGATCTCAAGAAACTGCTTTTGTGAGCTTCTACAGGAAGTCTGCAGGGGTTCTACAGGATGTTCTGTCGCTTCTACATGATGTTTCTATAGGATGTTTCAAAAGGGAATTTTGAAGGGCTGATGGTGGAAAAAAAGTGAAGAAGTGGGTATGGAGGTGAGATAAGAGTGTGAGGAGGTCTAGGACTTGGCGAACAAAGCGGGTAAGTGATAAGGATGGCTGGATTTGTTCAAGGAGGGGTAGAGCAATGTTGCACAAAAATATGGAAATTAGGTCAAAGTGAGGGAACGTAGCAAATGTGAGGCAAGAATCAAAGTTGGAGGGCGGAGGAAGCAGTATTGATGGATTAGGGGTAGGCAAAGAGGTGTCACAGGTGCTCTGCAAGTTATTTTCCAAATTATTCAATCAAAGACTCGGAAAGCCAAAGACCTAGCTACTTTAACCTAATCTGACCTGAATATCAGCAAAGAAAATAAACAATAGTTTATTTGCAACGAAATCATGTGAAATAGCTATGCAAACTAAACAATAATGAACCTGAACACATAACCACAACTGGTATCAACTTCTGCAAATGAGAATTTAACACTAACAATTACATGATAAAGCAAAGACAATGTTTTTGTTGGCGGCAAGGACACCTTGGTCTCAGCTCATGGTCCCACAGAGGGAGAGGTGAGATTAGCAGTGCTTGATGGCCTTTTTTAGAAGATCTTCTATGTTATTAACCTATCAAATCAATCTGAAAATGAACAACCTTTTTTAATCATCAACAATGACCTAGGTAACCAAACAAACTGTAGTCTACTTAACAGAAATTATTTGATAAAGACATTCAAAACATATAACAGTAGACGAAGGAAGCCTTAGAACTTGGGTTGGGCCCAACTCCTAGAGCTACAGGCTCCTAAGAAAAAGCTCAGAACTGATGCCAACTGAAACTGCTTTCCATTATTAAAAAATAACCATGTCACAAAGAAAGTTGTACAGCAGAAACTACAAAATGAGCTGAGAAACTAGCAGTAGTATAGTTCAAAATACAACTGCTCAAAAAGTAACCTACGAAGGCTGGAAGCCTTCCTATTTATGCACTATGAGGGTCTCCAACAGCCCTCCTTAACTCGAGGGGCTCGGCTGCTTGAACTACTAGTGATCAGTCACTTTACACAAAACTGCTCGGCTGCCCTTGGGAATCCTTTTCGGTGGCCTGCTGAACTCCAAGATGAGGGTGGAGAATTCAAGGAAGGGGCCATTTAGTGCAGGAGACACCCTTCCTATGAATCCTCACCCTTGTTCCTTCATGCTTGGCTGTCATCTGGCTCATAAATGCTTGGCCTTGGTCCAAAATTTGTCCAAAAATCTGCAATAACCACGTGTTAGCCTTCTTGGTCAAGTGACTATTCTCATTCGTTCAACTAACATAAATATACTCAAAAAACATGCATAAACTATGAAAAATGGTGGATTGATGAAGAACAATAGGCAAAATGAGCCCAATAAGTTACCCATTTTTGGGGCTCATCAATTTATAGGCATCCTACCTTTAGCGTTCTATTCTAAGATATTTTGGTTGCCCTGAAACTTGCAACAAAGTTTGTAAATTAATTCCACTCTCATGCAGTTCTATTTTCTCACACACATAAGAATGCGGAGAACAATTCTAGCTGAGTACTATCAGTGAGATCTGCAAGACACACCGCGTCTTAAGATATAAGATGGCCCTGTAGGCTAAGGCTATAATTTCTGTCAACCAATATGGCTATAATTTTTGTTCATATAGTGGAATTGAGAAGTTCATATAACAAAATTGAGAAGTTGATATATAACAGAATTAAGATAGTAGAATTGAGAAGTTGATATATATCAGAATAAAGATAGCAGAATTGAGAAGTTGATATATACACCTTATGCACCTTCTATATCCACAAGAGACATCGAATACCATAGAGCAAAAGTTGATATATACACCTTATGCACCTTCTATATCCACAAGAAACATTGAATACCCGAGAGCCCTAATTTATCTCTCGTTTATGCTGCCATATTCGTCCTCGATTGTCATATATCCATTGTTGATTGGCACAAAAGGGTTAGAAAATATTATAAATGTGGTGCCAAGCTTGACTACATGGGGTTTAATATCTATTCTCATTTCCAATTGCGATGGGAACCATCATTTCGTAGCATTTCTTTGCTCTCACGTCACCAAGGTTACAATATTATTCTGTTACAACTCCCATAATCATAGCAACATTGTATCTAGCCAATAGTAAATATATATAGAGCCAGAGCACTCGTCTTTGAACCATATGGATGCTAAAAGATTGATTACAATGGCATGACATGACAAATTCAAATGCACTTGCCCTTGGACTATTTGAAGTGGCACTTTATTGAAGCATCATGAGCTACAATTGCAAGGACACCTATGTGCACGTTATCATTTGACAACACTATTAATAGCATAAGCACTCGGGATATGTTTTCTCATCTTATCACTAACCTTGAGTTTAGCCTCACTTATTTTTATTACTACTCTTGTTTATAACTCTGTTATATGCAATCTTGTTAGCCATGCTAGCTTTACCTTTTACAAGTGTCAAAGGCTTTTCCATGGACTTTAATATGCACTAAATTTTATCTCTTATAGGTTTTGTTCGAGGTGTAATTGACTAACTTCCACTTTTAACATCTATGATAGCATCAAAGGGATCTATTGGGAAATTTGTTTTCATATATTCAAGGAGATCTATCATGGCTAAAAACTTTGTTGCAATACTTCTTTTCTTATTGCTTTAATTGTGAGAGACTGTGTTGGTTTCCTTAATGATTTAGTGACATAGAAATTGGACCATTGACACATTGTACTTTCTATGTTGAATTCTTCCTAGTGAGATAATATCAATCAAAGGGTCTTCTATAATATTTGAATAGAACCCATATAACCTCTTTATAAGTTACAAACTTAAAAGAAATTTTCCTTATGCATTGCATTATGTATAGCCAACAACTTATCTTTTTTCTGGTTAAAGAATAAGCCAACATGTTTGCAATTACTTGTTAAAGAATAAGCCAACATGTTTGCAATTACTTCAAGATTATGTTAATAAATCCTTGTTTGTTTTTTGACAACCAAAAAGGTAAACTACAGAAACTTGTCAGTCGTTTCACCTTCATTATCTTCATAAATTAAAACAATTCCCACTGTAGTCTTACTTGCACCTTTCTCTTTGGAAGTCCCTCTAGGTATGCCAAAGCCATCAATTTATTTCTCAACAATAGAATAGACTCTCTTTGCCATAAATGAGGATGCACCACTCTTATGACTGTTATAACTTCAAATGTTGACCAAGCCTTTATCTCAGATATTACTTTTGGAGATTGGAGTGCTACATAGGTTTCAAAGGCCTCCTTAAGCATTCTCTCTATGGGTATCCATGAAAGTCATGAAGCTTTCCTGAACATAGTGTTGCACCCACTCAGAAAATTGTTAAGGAGGCTTGTGAAACTTATGTAGCACTTGAATATCCAAAATTATTGTCTTACATAAAGGCTTGCCCAACACCTTACATTGCAATATCATAAAAGAGTAGTGCATCCTCATTTATAGCTCAATAACAAAGGAACTGTAGTCTCTTGTCGAGAAATAAATTGATGGTTTTGATAGTTTACTTAGAGGAACTTCTATGTATAATAAGAAGAGTTGGGTAAAGCAAAAAGAAAAATGTGCAAGAGAGCAGTGAGAAAGTGTTTTAAATGTTGGAGATAATGAAAGTGGAATGATGAACAAGTTTCTCTAATTAGCATTTTCGGTTGTCAAGGGACAAACAAGAATTGATCAACATAACCTCGAAGTAATTTCAAACATATTGGTTTATTCTTTAATCAAAACAAAGACAAGTTGTTGGCTATATATGATGTGCTACATAGATATGATATTGATATTGTGATAAATATCAAATATATAATGTAAATGAAATCATTTATTTTTTATAAAAGAAAATCATAATTAATATATATATCCATTTTACCATTTAAATTAAAATAATGCTTTCATAACCATATTTAAATTTAATTAATAATCACATAAAAACTTAATACTTACAACAAATTTACAATATAACAAGATTTTCACCCTCACTTTACCATATATATTATTAATTTTTTAATAATCTTTGCTACAAGAACCCGGGTTATCAATGCCACTTCCCAAAAGTCATAACTCATTTCACAATCAAAATATTTTATACATATTTTAATTTAATTTAATTTTTACGCCTTAAGGCATTTCCCTCTGGGAAGAACTCCTCCAGCTACCTTTTTTTCCTAATGTTGACCATCAGATCCATTGTTACACGATTGAATAATGGTTTGTGGTCAAATTTAATAAAACATTAGTTAAAAAAACATAAAAAAAACCATAAAAGACCATTAGTTAATTAAATATTAGCTAATAGTTAATTAATGACCATTATTTAATAGTTAATTAATAAAACAAGGGTACGCAGAGAAAGTTAAGAAACCCCCTCTTGCGTGTGAATAGCCACCTTTGCTACAGGAGGAGGGGCAGGAGGAGGACTACTGAGTTGCCATCTTTCCCCTACATCCAAACCTGGCGGCCTCTCCATCAGAACCAGTTATGGCCCAGTTATGTCCTGGTAGTTATTAGTTAGTAGCTATTGTATACATTATAGGTTTTTACTTCTTGCTTATCATTCATTGAATGTAGCTCTGATCTCATCTAGAATTTTTTATTATCGAAGAAGGACATGCCAGTCTCTGAGTCAAATTGTCTTGAGGATACAACTTTTAGGTTTTCTGAGGTTTAGAGACAACCTTCCACTTTTCTCTCAGGTTGTTAGGTTCGTTAGAGTGCACCTTCTTTGGCTATGTTTTACTCAATCCTGCACTTAAATCCCTCACAAGTCCTATCTAGATTCGATCATCAATGTAGGTCAATTATTTTCTATTTTATTTATTTATTTTTTGTAGTGGCTTTCTAGGCCATAAATGCAAGATGATTGGCTTGGATGTGACCTGCTTGAGATTAAAACCTTCTTTTCATGCCACCTACAAGAAATCACATTTAATGGTGACCATATCTGGCGTTTCTATCAATTAAAATTCCTTCAATTACAGTGTTTTGACACAGAGGCTTCCCTTCTGTAAGGATGTCCATGAACTCTATACTTTCTCGAGTTCCCATGATAGTCATTGCATCCCATCCATACATCCCAAGTTCTTGTTCACACAATGATCATAAAGCTTCTCTTTAGTGGAGTATTTTTAGGTTTGTGTAACCATTGATTTGTTTTGTTGTTTTATTCGTAGAGCTACAAAGCAACAACTAACAAAAAGCTAGCAATGAATAGAAATTGTTGAAAATGGATTTCGCAAAAATTGACTTGCAAAAAAATCTCTGGAAATAACAGTGGAAATTGAAGAGTAGCTTGGATTAGGCCCCTAGAGACCATCTCCCATGTCTGCCTATGCCATTCAAGATCCGACGTAAGTATATCTACTTTTCACCATTTCATGTGAATCTACCTCACCCTTTGAATTATTTATTGACACATCTTCGAACCTATACAATGAATGTTGTTCCACCGCCAAAGCTATGATATTTTTGTCCCTTTTCTTCACCAAGTATCTACATATTGTGAACAAAACCTCTACATGCAGATTTTTCTCTGTAATTTGGTTAACAAAAAATAATTTTCTACTTAGACCAGGAATGTAAAGAATAGTTTTTGAACATAAACTTCTCATTGCTTGTTACTTGTAATTGTACATTCTCATGTTGTTCAACAAAATGGGCACTACTTTTTCGTTTAGTATATCCACGGTAAATAGATACCCTGGTATGAGGACCTTAAACCGAGCTCGACACGTTTTGATTTTGAAAAGCACGGATAAACACCATATCACTAGGGATTACTTACTTACAGTGATAGAGTAGCTTAATCTTTATATCTATATATTTGGCTTATCCCTTTATTATATCTTTGACACCCATACACAGTATATAGGAAGTATCTTTAGACTTTTTACACACCTTACGTAGCGGATTTTACCAGCTGCACTAGATTCATTCCTAGGAGATAGAAAGTCTATTTATCATATTTCAAATCTTAAGTGACGGGGTTTGGCTCTTTACTCTATGCTCACCTTTTGCTATGCTTATGGATCTGAAACACCAAGTTATGGCTCTCGATCTCGAACTGAATTTGCCTCCCCAGTTATTGATCCAACAACAGAGTAAGAAGCAATAGAGGCATAAGCAGAGAACCCCGTTTACTCGGAACCACTAGCAGAGACAAAGATAGGAGCAGAAGTAAGGTTAGCAGAGATAGAGGTTCTCAAAGTAGCATCACCATCGGCATCCTAGCCAGATCAAGTTCCATATCCAGTTTCAAATAAAAAAGCATACCCCGGTTCCATTCGCAATTAATCCAGTCGAAGCTTAACCCATTGATTCAGTAATTTATCTAGTCACAGTTCCTGAAAATGCAGATGTAGTGTATTTAGTTCCATCTATAGAGTAAGGAACAACATAAACAATGGATTTACAGTGACATCACTTCTGCACGATTTAGTGAGACAAAACAAAAACCATATAACTATGTTTATCATGTTATAAAAAGTTGTCCATATTAGTGTATGGTCTACCCATGATGTCAACTTTTATTTTATTTTATAATAATATTTGATTGAATTTTCTATTAATATTCCGAAAACAAAAATACAATTTAAGTTCCGAGAATTGTTTTGTTGACTTTGTCAACCAGACTATAAACTTATAGTATCGCAAGCCTATCAGAAAATGTCAAGCTTCCCCTTGTTATTCTATATTCTATAGAGAATATGTCTCTTTCCTAAAAATAAATGCTGACCACACTCAGGGATGGATTGTAAGCTAACCACTAAGGATGTTGATAGAAGTTATAATTTTAATGGATTGTTAATAGAAGTTATAATTTTAATGGATTGTTAAATCAAATAATATAGAGAATATGTCTCTTTCCTAAAAATAAATGCTGACCACACTCCCGGATGGATTGTAAGCTAACCACTAAGCATGTTGATAGAAGTTATAATTTTAATTTAATAGAAGTTATAATTTTAATGGATTGTTAAATCAAATAATATTTAATGTATAGATGTCAAATATTTTTGAAAAAATGAAAATAATTTTGTTTTTTATTTAATCATTGCATAAATGTAAGATATTTTTTAATGAGAGTGATCATTTTCACTAAATTAAAATAAAATGAAATAATTAATAATTATTTTAAAACATTTTGATTTTTCAAATTATATAAAAATAAAATAATATAAAATTAATAATTATATTTATAATTATAATTAAAATTTCATATTTTTTTAAATAAATAAAAATTTATAATAATAATAAAAAATATTATATAATAGAATTAACTTTTTTATATTTTTAAGAGTTTATATAAATTTAAAACTTAATTAAAATTTAAAATTTATTAATTTTTTTCATGAAATATCATTAAATTCTAACTATGGAAAAAAAAAAAAAAATATATATATATATATATATATATATATATATATATATCTATATATATATTTTCTGGTCAAATAAACTTCATTATTAAATTTAACAAAATACATTATTGTCACATCATCAAAATACATCACCACTACCTCACAAGGTTGTGTTGTAGGCTTAAGAGTTGGCGCGGGCCTTGCTTTGAACAGTATGAAGCCTGAAAAGAAGCCAAGACAACCCATGTCATTGGTTATTGTCGATACAAAAGGAGCAAAAATACATTTCTCAGGAATACACATTAAGAAGGGGGGTCGAGGGGAAACATGGAAAGCGCAACAAAGAACACAACCCGCTCATGCTATCATAGTCTACATGTTCCACCTGAGTCTCCAAGCCACGAAGATGATCGTTTGTGAGCCACAGCTACTGCCGAAGGCCTTCTTTGTAGTCTAGGATCTCATTCTGCATATGCTGGAGGTCATTAATATAAGCCAACAATTCATTCCTGTCATCATACCTCTGCTCCCTCAGAGTTTCCATGCTAAGTTGGATGTTGTTCAACTGGGCCGCAATGGACTCTAGGGTGGTCGGAGCCTCGACATGGCCCGGGGAGTGGCCTGGGGACATGGAAACATTTGCATCGGAATGGTGGCTCTCGGTCGACTTTGAGTCTGAGCTAGGCTCTCCATGGTGCAAACGTTTGTCCATACGATAACCGGCATCACCCCTTCGAGCATGTCCTCTCTATCTAGGCATGCAACCAACACCACCACCACTAGTCACACCACCACAGGGAGGATACTACTTGTCCTATGAAGCCCACCACACAAGTTGAATTTGAACTAAACATAATAAAACTTCACTTATCGTTCCTAAGCCAGGGAGCCCTAAGCAGCAAATGCCAGCACCGTGACCATAATATGCCAGGGAGTAGGGAGGTAGGTCGTTTTTCCCAGAATTGGGTGAGCCGCTCCAACGAAGGTACCAAAGCTCGTGCTCCCCACTACACTGACTCTCCAGAGGAGCTACCACAAACCAAAGATATATCCAAAATGAGAATGGCGTGACATTTTCTCCCCACCCACACTCTCCAACCCTGGAACGATATCACTTATCACACCAGCTAGAGAATTCCTCTCCTAGATCCCATGGCCAAATTGTCTACAAGTTCCACTTCTGCACACGCCCGCATGCGACGAACTCGCCCTGAACTGCCACCCCAAGCCACAGCCTAAGCTAGGACGCCAACAACCTGCAACTCTGTCTCACCCAACACTCTCTCCTCATCGCCCAATGTTTACAACTAGCCACCCTCCTGCCTCTGCACTGCATTATGTAATACTCGCGAGGAGCGGGGTTCGGGTCCCAACAACCCATTAATTTGTTCGTGCGGTGCATGGAGGCCCATCTAGCTCCACTATCCAACGCGCCGCTTTGTCCCTCACTGTGATCACCCCCATTAGGGAATTACACACTTATATACTACCCCTTTGAGAAAGTCTTGTTAAAAATGTGCAAAAACCCTTCCAATAAATGAATATTTTTGAATTGAATATCTCCTCCTTTAGTTGAACATACCCCAAAGAGGAGGTTAACATTTCAAAAGTTAATATTTGTTTAAGATGATAGTTATGGGTAACATTAATATGACAAGTGCATTTCAATTGATTGTATAAGTGGTATGTTATATAACCTATGTAAATAAGATGTATAATGTTTATGTTTAACATTAAGTTTAAGTGTAAAATTCAAAAAATATTATAATAATAAAAAATAATATTTTAAAGATAGTTTATATATATAATTTAGGAGGTTAATTTAATCAATTTAAATGAAATGTTTTAAATTATAGTTTGTCATAAGGTTTTTAGTTTTGGTCTAATTTGAGTCCTTTAGATTATCAACTATTAATGTGGTTAGCAATTCAATGGTCCTTTATTCAAATAATATAAATAATATGAGGAAGGAGGATTTCATAAGATTTTCCTTGGAAAAAAATGAATGTAAAAATCTCCACACCCAACAATCCAAATCCATCTTAATTCAATATGTTTAAGTATCAAAATATTCCCATATTAATTTCCTTTTAATCCCTCTTGATGCTTAATAGATTTGGAGTTAAGATGGTTCCATGCGTATTCTAATATGGAAAAGTATTCAACCCTATACGTATTGCTTTTCCTTTTCAATCATGCAAAACAAAGTAATGACCTCTTCCTTTGAAGTTTGAAACATTTATCCTTCTTGAGGGACAAGTAAAGATAATACAATTTTAGTTAAATGGCCCTTTCTTTGATCATAAAAATCCTAAGTAGAGGTGGTTCTGTCATTGTTTCATCCTCTAAGAAAGTCCCTACCCCCTCCTTTTATATGTAGAAATATACAAGCGACATGCCAATCATGAATCTTGACCCAAATTGGGTAAATAAAGAGGAGGTATATTTTTGACACATGGCTTGATTTGCAAATTCAATTATCTATGCCCATCACAAAAAATAGGGAATGAAACTTGAAAAGAGATAACTTTGGGATCTTTCTTAGAATATATAAAAATTAGTATCGAACTATTAAATGATTATTCATCATTATTGTTTTCTAGATAATAAAATTAAAATGTATTGCTACTATATATATATATATATATATATATATATATATATATATATATCTATGTGTGTGTACAAAAAATAGATACCTCTGTTGGCACGAAATAGAAAAATGATTCATCAAATAAGGGATCATCCTCATAATGGGTGCTTCCCGTGGTACATACATCCAAAAAAGATTTAGGATTGAGGCCCACCATCCCCCACTCCCCCCCGCCTGATGTCTCCTAACCTCATCCGGTGCTCGGATTGTACGAGCAGTCGCCACTTCCATTACAATATGACAAAGAGCCAGACGTTGAGATTTATCTCGATCCATGACTATCTCCACTATCTCCTCCCCCAACCCCTCCCAACCCTCCTTGAGCATCCCCCCAGTAGGGTGGCCACTCGACCCCAAGCATCCTATGCTCCCTCAATTGCGCCTCTACCACATCCACCCGAGCCTCTGCAACATATGCACGCTCCTATAATCTCACCATTTCCGATGGGATGGATGAGATACCTCCCTCTATAGATGGACCAACTATCTCCATGCACCGAAATTCAGTTGGTCTCTCAGGGTCCTCCTGAACACTATCATCTCTCCATCATCGCAACACAATTGTCGAGCTAGATATTCCCAATCGTCGGGGATTATTTCCCACTAGGTAGGCCAATAGTCGACCACAGTGCCCCACATGTGCAAGCAAACATACGTGGTATCAGCATCATCATAAATATACGTCATAAATACATGACAGTAAGCACAAATGCAGAAAACGAAAACCACATACATGTTGGCCCGCAAGCATTTCCAGGAGGATGTCTCATGTCTAGATCACCCCTAAATTTCATACCATGGTAGGGGTACTCTAGAATCATCTAAGGGTTGGACCTAAACCAACCCTCTATCATGGGGTTTAATGGAGCCCACCTTCTTGAGGCGTAAATGGATCCCACCATAGTATTTGTGGGCCTCTCGCAGTCCCTAGTGGTACTGCTACTATGGGTCATAGCATCACAATCCTCTCATATAGGATGATACATAGGATTCTCACATAGAAAAAACTCTGAGACTGACCCCGATGTACCTGTGTGAGCTGGGATGCCATCCTTCTATGAAAAAGCCCATCTCAGTCAAAGAAATAACCTATATGTAGTCTCTCTAAGATGATAATCTGTGTCCCAAACACTCGATGAAGGTTAGCCGACCTAGAAAGGAATACAATCACCACCAAAGAAAACTACTTGGCTAGATCCATAATGGTCTCGACCTAGATGCTACCCTGATCAACAGCATTAGGTCTGCAATGAGACCTCGCCCACTCATGAATGCATACTTGCCTAGTCGGTAGTGGCATCTGTAGAACAACAACATCAGTAAAAGGAACTATCTACCATAGATCTAAAGCACCTCTCGATCTATGTCCTAGCTGTTGGCACAGAAATAAAAATAGGATTGAGACCTCGAGTTCAGGCACAGGGGCCAACAAAGCTCTGTTGTAGTCTATCACAACGCCAACATTTTCACCTTACCCAGAATGGGTATGGATGCTCATCCGAGGTGTGTCACTACCTTAGTTAGATGGGAGTTGGAATATAGTATCGGGAGAAATCATATTAGAGAATCAAGAGGCAAAGAACACTGAATAATTATACATGGAATTCTGATCGCAACACGTCATACATGCTTGCAAAAGAGATATTGCTTAAATGTACGCATACATAAAAATTTTAAAGAACTTGATTAACATGCAAATAACACATGATGGTCCGAATAGTAGTGTTCATCATTAATCTGAGTAGAAAATTAATTACATTGAGCTTAAGGCCTTGTTTCCAACATATAGGAACTCTAGACAGAACAATACATAAGCATATGAAACAACAGATACATAGTATCTCTCCTGGCTCTGCAACAACAACAATTTCATGTTCTCCTTTCTGCCTTTTCACTTGTTCTTATTTCTCTGTGTGCACCAACCTAGACTTCCAGTTCCTTCTTGGGTTCTCTACCTTCTATATTGCCTAGTTGTTCCATTCCTCACTTGTCCTTGTTATTTTCCCACTGGGTTGTGTTTTCCCCTTCCCTCCGTCCCTCCACAACTGCCAGTCTTCCATGAGTTCCTTCCTTTTCCCCGGCTATTACTCCTACAACTCTCTAATTTCCATTTATGCCACTTTTCGTCAGCCTTCTGACTCATCACCAAAACTTCTTAATTCCTCCAAAAATGAAGGCCCAAATAGGCCCCAACCATAGTTTATTGATTCATCTTTGAGTCAATCTTCCTTTGGCACCTTCGATGCTACTGATGCTTTTGTTGTTGGTGCTTCTATTGATGCTTTGGTTGGTGCTTCCACCTGGCTAGTTTCTTTAAACGAAATCCCCAATTCATGGACAGAGGCAATGGCCACCTAGAGCAATCATGTGTAATCATTAAGCGCTTCCTGCTATATACTTGTGATTGTAGCTACCTGGCTAAGGAATTCAGTTATAGTGTCGGACGTCGGTTGGGTCGGTCATGTCAGCAACAAAGAATTCCATTTTGCATTGATGTCATCACTGAGCTACTGCAGTGTCTCTAGATGTGTTTGAAATGACGATTGGAGGTCCCGAAGTATCTGCTTTGTTTTTGCCAACTCATTTTTTATCTGTTGAATGTGGGCCTCTAGAGTATCTATCTCTACTCGGATCATCTTTCTCTTGTCCTTGTATTTGGTGTTCCTAGCATCATTGAGTAGCTGATTGAACTTGCTGCGGAGGGGGTATACCAGTTGGTTCTTCTTCGCAAGGTAACCCAACCAGTAATGAACCTGTTGTAGGAGAGTGTGGGCATCTTACACAACATTGAAATGGAGTATTTTAGGGCTTTTGTATCGACCATTTTCTATTTTATTTCAGTTTCATATGTCATGGAAGGGTCTGGTAATGCACTTTTTGTGGAAACAAGGGTCAGCTTGAGTTCACGGTTGGTAGAAATTAAATCGTGACACGCTACCTAGATATGGTCGTAGTATTCGATCAATGTGCAAGTTGAGAAGTCTTCTGGGGCATTGGGCATCACATAAGAAAATGAAGGCCATAGTACCCAGAATTTTTGAGTGATCTACTCTAGCTTCCCTTGAACTTGTTACTTTTCTTGGTGCAGCTGATCACGTTCTGCTGTGAGTGTGACAATTTGTTATTTTTTCTATTCATGCTCGGCGTGTGGCTAATTGAATAAAATTAAATAATTGAGTTGAGGACTAGCTCTGGAGATCATCCTAGTTCAATGTAGAGGATTCTGGAAAATGATTTTGCAGGGTCTACCCACTGGCAACAGACTTCTTTGAATGTCCATGGGGTGATGTGGCCTGCTGTGAAGGTTCGACTAATGGTTGAGTGTTGTGGATGGAAACGAGGGGGTGGAATTGAAGGAAATGGATGAAGTGGTAATGTTACTAGATGGATAGTGGTGGTGAGTGGTTAGGTAATGATTGGTCCAATGCCCATTAGTGGACCTGACTTCAGTAATAAAGACAACATGGAAGTGGGATTGGCTTATGTGCTGGAGACTACCCTGATGGATTGGAAAACATAGTCATCCTCCATGTCAATCTCTATTCCCAGCAGTGTTCTAGAGGGTATAGTGTCTGAAATGGTGGAAGACGTGGAAGATGTGTGCGATGATGGGTTGCGAGAACTAGGTGATTCCACTGAAGTTGAGGGTGAAATTTATTAACCAATGGATGATGCAGTATGGGATTGGGGTTCTTCAAGTGTGAGATCTACAATGTGACTAACAGGGTCGTGTGCTACCTTTTGGCCCCAACAGGAGGTTTTGTAGATTTTGAACCACATGGTTTTGGGATGGTAGGCTTGGATTGGGAATGGGGTCCTACCCCTAGAATCTTAGCAACTAGAGGAGGGGTAATCGGTGGATCTTGTTGTCTTGGACCTTGAAATTCAACAAAGGTTGGAAATGAACCTATTGAGACTTCGATGTTGGCAATTGTTTCCTTCTGAGAGGTTTTTTTCCTAAAGCTTCTTGATGACCAATTACAACTCCTCTTCATCCAACCACTTCTTGGAGTATGCAGTCTTTTCTCCAGGTAGTGGTTGGGGCACCATCTCTTCAAAGAAATAGATATGATTTCCTTCTTGAAACTCCCCAAAAATGCCTAGCCACAAGCTGACCTCTGTATTGAATGCTTTGGAAGTAATAATAAACTTTTGGGGTCTCATATGGAATGTGTGGGGGTGGAAACAATGTGGCCTTCTTCAAGTGCTTCCATGACTAATACCAAACCAAATTTTTTATGAGTACTCATCAAACAAAAACTTTGGAACCCTTTCCAAACCCTTAACGACTTCCAGCATTTTCCTATACCATCCAATGAAGGAAGCCTCATTTATTTCCTTGCTGCTTGGTTCCCCCACGGTTCGTTAGGGCATGTACCTAAGGGCAAGAGGTTGATCTTCTATGATAGGAGCCAATTCCCGGCCCTCTAGTGGGCACCATTTCCACATATCCAAAGCAACAACAAGGTATCCATAAATGAAATGAGTCGCCCACTCGTAGATATCCTTGCAGGCTTCAGACAATTCTTGGAGTAGGAAGGCACACCAGTTCAGTTGTGTGCCTTCTACACAGTGCTCTGCAATCGAAATTGTATCAAGCGTGCACTCATTCCTGGAAAAATGATGCATTAGCTTCCTTGCAATGATGTAGCATGTGAACTTGATATTTGGGGTGTTGATCATCTCTATGTGTGCTCCCTTCCCTCCTCTCTGTGTATCATAACTGTGGTAATAATCATCATTTCATGTCTTCTTCACTCACTTGGAGGTTGTCTGGAATGTAGTTGATACCTTGTTTCTAGCTGTTGATAAACCTGTGAGACTCTGAATTTCCACTGCATGTATTGTATATTCTTTATCAATCGAGAGCGATCCTCCATGCATTATGCTAACAAGTATCTTTCTGCACTACATTGTGTCCCCTATCATCCCAAACACAAGAAGATTTCTTAAATTAAGAAATGTGGACCACTAGATTCCTATGAAATCAGTTTTGAATTTGATTGACATGCTCCCATCATCCTATGGTACTAGTTTAGTGTAGACTTCATATTTCAGGGCAGGAAACTGGAAAGAGTCTGAGAGATCATTGTCCACCAACACTGGTTTATAATACTTACCATAAACTGACTTTGTCTTCACAATTCTCTCATCCAATTCAATCTCTGGAACATATATAACAACCTTTTTCATCTTCGAGCGATGTTGATAGACACAAAATATAGGGGAATTGGATATGAGCTTGAAACAATGGAACTTGGGAACAAAATACAGACTAAGCGACTCTACCACCTTGGGTTCGAACTTGGAAGAATTCAACATTGCCATGCAGATTAAGTAGAAAATATTGACATGACATTTCTGACGAGACCTCCTAACTAATTACTATGACAACTTTCCCTATGCATACTCAATCATGTTAATTTTGTCATCGACTAAACTGGACTTGACTCAGATGACACAAGACTGAAAAAAGGAAAAATGGATTTGATGGGTAGTTATGTTATCGTGATGGAAGATGCTTAGGAAATGATTATGTATATAATGGGAAAGATTTAACGGAAATTCAAGCTAACACTAAAAAATACTGTCTAATTATTACAGGAATGACACCTAACATGTGTGAATCTCCCCGACAACAAGAAGTTCTAGTAGGGTGATAGAACATCTGCAACTAGAAGAGACCTGGCAGAATATTTATTTTGAACTAATTTAAATGTGAAGAACTGACTGACCAAATAAATGTTGAAAATGAAACAAGATGATGGAGCTTAGTGGAAAGGAGTCGCCTTCACTAAGTGGGCCTGCAGGCTATTTTTGGCACAAAGTCTATTTTTAGACATATGGATCATGGTCTATGAGTTGCAGGATGATATTTGTGGATGATTGGTTATGTTGGTAAAAATAGATGGACTTTTATTTTTAGACATATGGGTGGAGTCTATTTTTAGACTGCCAGGCTAAAAATAGAACAGTCGAATATTATTAGCTCTTAATAATATTTGGACTAGAAACATTATCTTATCCTCTTGGAGCACTTCGGTTCGAGCTACGAATGTGGCACATGCTACTGCCAGAAGGAAATACGCTTTTCTTATGGGTCAGTTGAGCTATTTCATGACGGAATTCAGTTAGAACTCAAGTGATTGAGTTCGGTGGAGTTGATGGAGTTATGTTCAGTTTGACTTAGTTGAACTAGTTGTATTTAGTCTAACTATAGAATACACTAGTGATGAGTGATGTGAATTAATTGTTAATTAGTTCACTAATTATTAACTCATAAAGCAACTAAAGAATACATCAGTTAACTTAGTGCATGGATAGTTCAGTGGAGACAATTGTTAGAGGTGAGTGAAAGGGAAAGACAGCTGTCAGTTGTGACTATAGTTGTGCATGAGATTTGCACAATCAATGGATTGAGTATTGCCAATGAGGATTGCGTGGTTCAGCCAAGGGAAATACAAGTTTGGATCAGCCATTCTCATCTATTCTCATGCAGGATTGTGTAGTGGAGGCAGGCAAGCAGCGGAGGAGATTTGAACCTGTGATTGATTCAGATCTGAGCTAGTTTGTGTGTAACAGGCGGAGATAGTACTGAGTACTTGCGAGGAGTATTGTACTATGTATTGTTACATTTTCTCAATCAATATAATATACAGATAGTTGGGGGTTTTCAGCTGTATGATTTCCCCGTGATATACTGTGTTGATATGTGTGATTGATGCTCCAATGTGCGCATGTGATTGTTTCTGAATACTGAAAAATTGATGATCAACATAGAGGAGGTTATGTATTATGCATGCATTCCGCAAATAGTGTATAATTGGGATAATCTCTGTGAATAAGTGTCATATTATTCAAAATTTCTACATGGTATCAGAGCAGAGTTGATCATCAGATCTATTATTCAGAAAGTGATTACGTTTTATTTCTTCAGGCAGAGTCTGTAATCGGGATAGGTAGCTTCTGGATTCATCCTTCCTTTGGAAGGTGAGATATCCGGTAAAAGCCCATAAAGTCAATCTCTGTATGAGAAATACTTTGTTCTCATGAATTTTAGATCAGAAGCGGTTGAGTTTTGAGCTGGTGGAATTCGAATTTGCAGCAGTGTTTTCTTGGTGTCAAAGTTGAAATGTCTTTCAACGGATTGCGATTGGAGTATGCTCTTGAGGGCAACTCGAATTATATTGCATGGAAAGACAGGATGGAGGCGGTGTTAGATGAAAATGGGCTGAAGGAGTTCATAGAGGCTGAGGTTGCAAAGCCTACTGATGCTGCTCACGTTGAGGTTGGCAAAAGAAGACAACAAAGTGTCGAAGGATTCTGTTGGAGGGCGTGAAGGATCACATTGTATCCAGCCTGCATGGAAAGGCTTCTCCATACTTAATGTGGAAAGCGTTGACTGATCTATTCCAAAGCAAGAGCGACCAGAGGAAGTTGGCACTCAAGGATAAACTCAGAAACATTAAGTGTGAGAAAGGAGACAGTATGCCCAGGTATCTCACGAAGTTCACCCAATGCCGGGATGAGCTAGGAAGTGTGGGGGTGGTTGTCGATGATGAGGACTTGGTGAGCTTGGCTCTCCTTGGTCTTCTGAAGAGTTGGAATTTCTATCAAGACTCTATCAATGGTCGGGAGAAATTGCCAGGATGGGAGAGACTTTGGTTAGATCTTGTGCAAGAGGAGATCAGACGGAATACTAGGGACAGATCTTCATCAAAGGCATCTGATGAAGAAGATTGTGCTTTGGCTGCCAAAGCAAAGAAGGGGAAGGAGAAGGGTTCTCTTTCCTAATCCAGTTCTTCCAATGATGGGAAGAAGGTTGACAAATCTAAAGTGAGATGCTTTCGTTGTCATGAGGTGGGCCATTATGCTGCAAATTGTCCATGGAGGAAATCCAAGAAGGGATCTAGGGAAGGATCTGAAGGTGAGGCACTTGCTTCATAGTTCAAGTTGGAGTTCACACTCTTCACATGCATGGTTTCATCCATGGTGGGAAGTGGTTGGTTTCTTGACAGTGGAGCTTCTTTCCACATGACCGGTGACAAGAGTTTGTTCAGTACTTTGGAGGAGAAAGATCTCCAGATACTCATAGCGATGGGTAATGATGAGAAGTATAGTGTCTCAGGTGTAGGCACGGTTATTTTTCAGAGGGCGCATGGTGCTCGCCTTACCTTGACCGATGTCAAGTATGTACCAGGACTGAAGAGAAACTTGGTGTCGATCGCGATGCTGGAAGACAGAGGCTATGATGTAGTCTTCAATAAGGGAAAGGTTTTCCTTAGACACATCATCACTAGACAGGTGAAGCAGATTGGTTCACGGGTCAAGAACCTGTATGCTCTTGAGGTTCAAGATGCATGAAAAGCCTTGAGCAGTGAGGCAACTGATGGAGACTTGGTGGTTGAGAGGGAGCATATATTACCTCTCAAAATGCAGTCTTAGACGATTATGGAGGAGCCACGATTGGTGCAGCAGCTTCAGGAGGTTGTGGAGCAGCCACAACAAGGGAAGCTGGGAGGAGATCAAGTAGAGACATCTACTCATGCAGAGACCTCCAGTAGGGGGAAACTTCGAGCCCCGTGGGCTAAGGGATCACATGCAGCCATACCTCCAGGTAGGAGGTAGTGCGATATAGAGTGATCGTCCCAAGGAGGAGGGGTAGGATCCTTGAGGTACCCAGCCTCTTGGATGAGACCTTGCTACGGAAGCCCTGATGTGGAGTAGCAGGAACTGACTGATTGGGTAGAGACAGATGCGGATGGAGCGGTAGAGAGAGCGATAGTGTAGGGAATCCCAGGACAATGCATAGCTAGCAGGCTGCAGCAATGCGAGAGGCACAAGTGTTTTGCACAGTGCTAGGTGGCATAGAGAGGTGTGCAATGGTATGAGATGCATGGAGATGTTGCAGTAGCGCAGATGTCAGAGACGGAGCACTTGTCAGCAACAGGTATAGCTTCAGCATCAGAGTATGTTCCTAGCCCAACAGAGTGGTCAGTTGGGAGTGTTTTTGTTCCAAGTGTTATTGAAGCAAATGGACCGAGCAAATGTGTTGCATGTAGAACATTCCGAGGTAGGATAGGGGTTGCAGATAATCCATATCTTGTTGAGAGGGAGTGTTGAAAATGCAACAAGATGATGGAGCTTAGTGGAAAGGAGCCACCTTCACTAAGTGGGCCTGCAGGTTATTTTTGGCACAAAGTCTATTTTTAGACTATGTCTACTTTTAGACATATGGATCATGGTCTATGAGTTGCAGGATGCTATTTGTGGATGATTGGTCATGTTGGTAAAAATAGATGGACTTCTATTTTTAGACATATGGGCGGAATCTATTTTTAGACTACCAGGCTAAAAATAGAACAGTGGAATATTATTAGCTCTTAATAATATTTGGACTATAAACATTATCTTATCCTCTTGGGGCACTTCAGTTCGAGATATGGATGTGGCACATGCAACTGCCAGAAGGAAATACACTTTTCTTATGGGTCAGTTGAGCTATTGCATGATGGACTTTAGTTAGAACTCAAGTGATTGAGTTTGGTGGAGTTGATTGAGGAGTTGATGGAGTTGTGTTCAGTTTGACTTAGTTGAACTAGTTGTATTTAGTCTAACTGCAGAATACACTAGTGATGAGTGATGTGAATTAATTGTTAATTAAAGTATGGGGGATTTACGCAGTGCATTATATTAGATATCATTTTTGGGATTCAACTGCGTTAAGTAAGTCATTCAAACGTATGACCATTTCCATGAGAGGTAGTCGTAACTGACTAATTTCTCATGATTTTTGAATAGTTCACTTAGCACTCATTGCATCGGGTGATGCTCACAGGGGTGAAGAAGTGGGATTGAAACTAGTGAAATGTGGAGAACGAATCACATAGCATCAATCATCACTTCCGGGGCTTGCACCCGGTAACCAGGACTTCCCAGGAGGTCACCCATCCCAGAACTCCTCTGGCTCAAGCGCGCTTAACTGTGGAGTTTTTTCCCCACAATCAAGCCCACTTAGCTTGCTACCCCATTTGCAAAACCTTAGCAAGTATTGTGCCTCATGAACCATTCAAGTAGAGATCCCTTGACTCTTTTTGAATTTAAGTATGGGGGATTTACGCAGTGCATTATATTAGATATCATTTTTGGGATTCAACTGCGTTAAGTAAGTCATTCAAACGTATGACCATTTCCATGAGAGGTAGTCGTAACTGACTAATTTCTCATGATTTTTGAATAGTTCACTTAGCACTCATTGCATCGGGTGATGCTCACAGGGGTGAAGAAGTGGGATTGAGCCAGAGGAGTTCTGGGATGGGTGACCTCCTGGGAAGTCCTGGTTACCGGGTGCAAGCCCCGGAAGTGATGATTGATGCTATGTGATTCGTTCTCCACATTTCACTAGTTTCAATCCCACTTCTTCACCCCTGTGAGCATCACCCGATGCAATGAGTGCTAAGTGAACTATTCAAAAATCATGAGAAATTAGTCAGTTACGACTACCTCTCATGGAAATGGTCATACGTTTGAATGACTTACTTAACGCAGTTGAATCCCAAAAATGATATCTAATTGTTAATTAATTCACTAATTATTAACTCATAAAGCAACTAAAGAATACATCAGTTAACTCAGTGCATGAACAGTTCAGTGGAGACAAGTGTTAGAGGTGAGTGAAAGGGCAAGACAGCTATCAGTTGTGACTATAGTTGTGCATGAGATTTTCACAATCAATGGATTGAGTATTGCCAATGAGGATTGCGTGGTTCAGCCAAGGGAGATACGAGTTTGGATCATCCATTCTCATCTATTCTCATGCAGGATTGTGTAGTGGAGGCAGGCAAGCAGCGGAGGAGATTTGAACCTGTGATTGGTTCAAATATGAGCTAGTTTGTGTGTAACAGGTGGAGATAGTATTGAGTACTTGCGAGGAGTATTGTACTATGTATTGTTACATGTTCTCAATCAATATAATATACAGATAGTTGGGGGTTTTCAGCTATATTCTTTCCTCGTGATATACTGTTTTTATATGTGTGATTGATGCTTCAATGTGCGAATGCGATTGTTTCTAAATACTTCAAAATTGATGATCAACGTAGAGGAGGTTATGTATTATGCATGCATTCCGAAAATAGTGTATAATCTAGATAATCTCTGTGAATAAGTGTCATATTATTCAAAATTTATACAATAAACTGATGCAACTAGTGACTAACAAAACTAACTGACTCCTACCTACTCCTACTTATGGCCTCCATTGGGAGATACAAACAATTTTGAGTAACATTGTTTGATATTTGGAAGGGTTTCAGGCATGCACCATTCACCCATCCTCATAGCAATACACCATCCAGTTGCGTTAGCTTAACGACTCCTCACTCTTTTACTTCCACAACAACAAACAAACCTAACCAATGCATATATAGCTTCCCTGGAAACTTCAATAATTTTCTATTATATAGCAGAACATGTCCTCCAACTGTGAATGATTTTCTCCTAATGTGCCTATCATGCCATGCCTTTTGCCTTTGCTTTTCAACCATTTGATGAAATTTTTCCATGATCCTAGCCTCATCTAGTTCTGAAAGTTCATCTAACCTATTCTGAATTGATTCTTCCTCTATCATATGAGTGTCCTAAATTTCAAAAGGTTGGGAATAGAAAATATAGCTGGTTCTACAACCTCGCATCCATATACAAGAAGGAAAGGTGTATTCTTGTGTAAACACTTAATAGTTGTGTGATATGCCCATAGATTCACTAGCACTCTCTCATCCCAATCATCTTGGTTGGCTGAGCATATATTGATTAAACACTTTTCCAATATCTTATTGAAGGCTTCCACTATACCATTTTCTTGAGGGTGATATAGGCTGCTCCTATGGTGTTGTGTCATGAAGCTCTGAAGTAAGGAGAAAACTATTTCATTTATGAAGTGGGTCCCTTGATCACTAGTGAGACTCCTAGGGAACCCAAATCTAAATATTATGTTCTCAAATATGAATATGGTGGTGGTATCCGTAGTACAGTCCTTAACAGATGCTTCCTTCACCCATTTTGTAAGGTACTTTGTTGCAGTGATGATATATCTAGCATGAGAGTGGCGTGTCGATGGATTGATAGGTCATATAAAATCAACTGCTCATTTCTCAAATATTTGTAGTGCATGTACTAGTTGCAATGGCAGTTCATCGTGGTGTGATGGTTTCCAAACCCTTTGGAAAACATCACATCCTTTGGCATATTCCTTCGCATATTTGAAAATCGTTGGCCACCGTAGCCCTGCTTGCAATACTTTCCTTGTGGTAGCCTTCCCTCCAACATGTTTGCTTGCAACCCCTGAATGACACTCCCATAATACATATTATCTCTTGGGATTGAGGACACATCTACGCAACACTTGATCAATGCCTATTTTGTATAGTTGTCCCGAATTCAATTGTAATTCTACAGCTTGGACGACCATATGTCTCTATCGTGGTTTTTTGTATTCCCGTACATTTACCTATAGCTAAAAATGTTGCAATATCCTCCAAGTAATCTGGTATTGCTTCAATTCGAAATAGATCGGCGACTGGTAGCTAACCATCAACGAATCCTCCGCTTTCTCCTGATTCTAGCTGTGAGAGGTGATTGAGTCCCACATTTAATCATCCAGGCTTAACAATTACTTCAAATGTGAATTCTTGGAATAACAAAAGCCATCTACAAATTCTTCCTTCAAGTATAGGCTTGTTCACTAAATACTTCAAAGCGGAATGGTTAGTGAAAAACTTGAACGGGCCTCCCAGCAAGTAATGTCAAAACTTTTGAAGTGAATATACCATCGCAAGTGCCTCCCACTCAGTTGTGGTATAGTTCTTTTCTATTGTAGACAACTTTATACTAGAAAAATAAATTGGGTGATCGAGGTTCCCTTCCCCCGGCTGAGCCAGAACAACACCCAAAGCAATGCCTGAGGCATCAATGTGGACATGGAACTGCTTTTTCCAGTTTGGGTAAACTAGGATCAATGCACTTGCTAGTTTTTCTTTCAGTATATTAAGTGCAACATCACATTCTTCTGACCACATGAATCATTCATCCTTCCTTAACAACTTCTCCATAGGTGCAGTAATTGAGGCATAGTTGTGGATAAACCTCTTGTAGTACCCTGTATGGCCCAAGGTGGATCTAAGTTATTTTACACTTGTGGGTGGGTCAATATTCATGATTTTTTCATTCTTAGCGAGGTCTACACACACTCCTTCTTTGTAGACTATGTGGTCCAAGAGCGTGCCAAAGGGGACTGCAAATATGCACTTCTTCAAATTAATGAGATCTGCAATTATCTACACCGGTCAAACATGACACTAAGCAGACTGCAGTGTTTCTTCAACAAACTATAGACTATCCAATCATCCATGTAAACTTCTTGGAACCTGTGGATATAGTCTCTAAAGGTGGAAATCACAATCCTTGAGAACAATGTGGGCACATTCTTGAGTCTCAATGGCATAACATGATATGCACAGGATCCCCATTCCATGGTAAATGTAGTTTTCTTGTTGTCCTCCTCTGCAATTCTAACTTGGTGATAACCAGAGAATCTGTCTGTAAAATAATAGGCTTCATTCTCCACCACATTGTCTAGCACTTCATCATTGAATGGAGTAGGAAAGGGATCATGAACACAGGAATTGTTCACACTATGGTAGTCCACACAAACCATTATCTTTGTAGCGTCTTTCTTGTTTTGTATCACGATCAGACATACCCACTCTACTTCATCCACCGAGAATATAAACCCTACTACTTGTTAGTCTTCAGATATGAATAATGAAGTTCACCCAATTCCACATTAATTGTCAACCTAGGGCTCTAAGATTTATTTCAAGATTGTCATGCAAAGTATATGCATGCCATAGTTTCCCTACCTAGTACTGAACATTCAATTATAAACTTAACAATGTGTAACATCATGCAATAACTATAACAAAAAATAAGAGTAATAGCAATTAATGATTGTAACAACAATACAAGTAACATCAAAGTAAGACTCACAGCAACACACTTATAATCATTCACAACAATAAATAACTTAACCGAAATAAACCTATGCGCAAATCTATCCAATAACACCTAGTAAGGACAGTGGGCCCAACTCCCTGACCAAGGTTGTGGCAAGATCAAGAAGTCACAAAATGCTCAGAAGATCAGAATTTCATTAATCAAAAGGGTATTACAATGTATGTTGTTACATACTCAAAGTTAATGTAATTGTCTATGATCTTAACTGTCAAATTTCATAGCCCTGTAAATCTACTTATACAATTTGTTAACACTAACACCTCCTAGAATTACAACAGTTGTCTACCTACAATTACATAGTGGTTCCTAAAGCAAAACAGAATATAAAGATAATAGTGCATTGATTGAGAGGTTAATCCACTGTTACAATTGATGTCTAAGGATAGCACTGCCAGCTCGATGGTGACCATTCGTTAAACCATGGTCTTGATCATTCTTCCTCCAAATATACAAGAATAATCGAATTAGCAAGCCACTTAGGCAAAAATCCCCTATGACTATGCTTCATTGATTAATGATTCATAACGATATGAGAAGAGGTATACCTGTGTGGTTTAGAATGTAAATTGACCAACAATGGTGTAAAATGGATACAGGACATAGGGTAAAAAGGTGGGTAAAAAAATTCAAAATTGGCCACCAACATCTCCCCCCAACTAGTCTTTTTGCATGTCCTCATGCAGCTCATCACCTGCAAAGATCTGGGTTGGAGTTGCGGTGCTCAGCATGAAGTTGTGCGAGATCATATTTTGCATCCATTTCTATTCATGAAGGCTTATATCCATATGTTTGGAGGACTTCCTTGAACCAATCCTCACCTACCACATAAGTTGGGGTATTCTGATTAGTTGGCAGCCAGATAATGGGGAACCGAAACCTCAAACCCATCCATCAGACCCCATTAAGTTGCATGCATGCAATATATTGAGGTACTCTCTTTAAAACGCGAGAAAAGTTTGGGGCTCCAAAATTTTCACTTATTCTGATGGCTGATGATGATAGCATCCATCGTTTCTGGCAGTTGTCCAGGGCCTCCTCCTGATAAGTAAAAAATTATTTTGTACATATGTCAACGGACCATTTCTGGGTTTCTAGCATCTGTCCTTTCCATCCTTTGATCTCCAAAAAGGTTTTGTGTATGTTATGTACATTCATAGACTAACAATTCTCCATTCGAAGGAAAAGTGGTCTGCTTGATTGATTCTCGTTGAACGTGTCGAAGGCATTCTTCCACTTTGCCTGATTAACCGTGTAGGAGGTAAGGGATCTCAATTGAATATCTCCCACGTATGACATCAGGTTGAATGATTGATCATCGCCTAGAAAGTAATCATGGATATAGAGTTTCCACATCGGGTGTTGGTTCAGGGTATTGTGGCTCCTCAAGATATGCAAAAATTGTATCAAGTCTTTTATTACATGGATGATTTCCTGATGAATGCTTTCTAAACAAAAGAATAAATATTGTTCATGGAGGAATAGAGAAGAGCTGTGGGTAGGGGATCAGCAAGCTATTACATGTTGTGCCAAGGCGAACATTTCTTCCTTATCAACCTTTAGTAGCTGCAACTTCCCTTCCAATTCCTCGATTTTCTTCTGTTGCTTCTACTGCTTTCATTTCTCTTTCTCTATCTGCTCCATGTAATTAGTAACTATTTTCACAGCTTTCTCACGAACTCCCCTCACTCTTTTCCAGTGGTATTCTAAAGGAATGGTCCCCTAATAAAGGCGAGATGGAGCAGCTTGCCACTTCTAAATATCTACAGTCATAAAAAATTATCATGCCTCGATCAAATGCAAAAATGACTCGGTTTGTGTAGCCGCAGAGGTTGTAGGCCTATCTTTGGTCTACATTGTTGCTGAGATTGTTTCAGCCCTAGGTTTCGCAAAATTCTTCTTATGCCTTCTTACTTTCCTTCGTAAGTGTAGTACCTACCTCTTTAGCTTGAAAATTTCCATTTTTAGCTGCATGTTTTCTCTAAACTGTGACTTGTACCTTTATTTAAGAGGAGGCCTTCTTTTTGCACATTTCTCAATAAATTCTTGTTTGAAAGTGACCTCCTCGACTGCTCTCACAGCTAGTGTGGGGTTTGGCCGATTGATGTCGAAAAATTCGTCAACTGGCTCTTACCTTACCATGACTCCTTCTATTTATTCCTCAACTCGGGGAATAGTCCCAATGTCTTCTCCTTTAGGTCTCGGGATCTCCACATCTTCCCTTGGTGGCTTTGTAGCCACTACAGGCCTTTGTGGGGTAGTGTCTTCGACACCCTTTTCTTGCGACTTCTCTGCTTACCGATTGTCTTCTCCTTCGGTTCTCAATACCTCTACATCTTCCTTTGGTGGCTCTATGGCCACTATAGGCCTTTGTGGGGTAGTGTCTTCAATACCCTTTTCTTGTGACTGCTCTGTTTTCCAACTGTCTTCTTTCATCTGCTCAAAAGTTGTTTCTAACCCCTGTAGGTTAGTTTCAATAGAAAAATTATCCTCTAATGTCCATGTGGAGACAGTATCAGCCATAATTTCTCTAGATTGTTCTTTATTCAGCACTGTTTCTTGTGTGGCAGTGCCGATCACCAATCCCTCAATTTGTGAAATTTGTTCAAAAGCCGACACTGGTTCTTGTGTAATAATGTCAACAATGGTGCCTTTAACTACCCCAACAAATTTTATGATTGGGGGAGAGGATTTTTCCTTCATTAGACACCTAGGGGAACAAAATTTCATTGCCCCTCTTCGAAAATATGCAAGAAGTGGAGAACGAAAAATGTTTTCTTCAATGTCCATTCTCTTAGTGCCTGTTGCCTCAAGCCCTTGTTCCCTTGTGTTCACTGGCTGATCTATGCTCCCTTTTTCTTTTTCTACCTATGCTTCTTCCAATTTGTCCTCCTGCTCAAGAGTTGACATTGGTTCTTGTGGAGCAGTGTCAATTGCGGCCCCTGTTTCTTCCAAGGATTCCTTAATCACTCGAGCAAATGATGCTGGTTCTTGTGTATTAGCACCACTTGAAACTCCATCCAAAGGTTCTTCACTCTCTTGGATAGGTGATATTGGATCTTGTGTGTCAACACCACCTACAATTTCATCCAAGGGCAGTGCTTCTCTTCTCAAATTGGCATTCGACGTTAGTTCCTGTGGAAAAACATCAATTGCATTCTCTTCTATCTCCATTTCTTCTACTCTCATTGGGCCAATAAGCAACACTCGTTCTTGTGGAGTAACGTCATTTGTGGCCTCTTCTGTGTCCATTACTTCTACTCTTGTGGGCTAGCAAGTGACGCTGGTTCTTGTGGAGCATCATCGTCTACTGCCTCTTGTTCTTTTGCCATCAATTCTTCCTTATCCTCCCTTGTAGGCATCATAACCACAAGTTCTTCCTCTCTTAGCTCAGTGAATTGTGGTCAAGCCACAAAATTTCGAGACAGAGGATGCACCACCAATAGTCTGACTAGCCCATGATTTATAAGGATCACTAATGCTTATTAAGATCGACGAGAAAACTATGCCATTAGCTGAAGACTATTCCATAAAAAATATGGCATATCTAAAGAATGAATCCATTCATGTCGAAACCGAATGCATGCAAGAAGCTTGAAATGATACTTAAATAGAGTAGCAAAACGGACTTCGCAAGTAATATACCTCATGAAACAATATGCAACCTCAGCCCATGGGTGCAAAAAAGACTTTCAACCATACCCTATACCCTTCTGGAATGATGTTTCTCCATCCTGCAAGAACAATTCCAAGAACTTTGACAAAGGATATTTCTGAGAGAACAATTTCTTCTCTCCTTGCAGTAATCCACTGAAAGTCTAAATTACTTCCTTTGTGATGAAAATATGCAACCCACGAACTCTGGAATGATTTCCATCCAAGTTCAATGTGAATTCGAATACAATATCTTCGTCAAATCCCTTCAGCCTCTCAAAATACACATGCCATCCTGCATCTAAAAAGACCTGCCATACGTCTAGATTGTGTTGATCCTGCACTTTGTTTTCTAGTTCATGCCTAACGACTTGCCCACTCATTCTGAAATTTATTAGTAGGAGTAATTGGAGTAAGAACAATATCGTTGAGGAGTGTCGGCATGTAAGTTTGCGGTGACAGGGTTATGGTGGCAATTGGGTGCAGTGATAGTGAAATCTGGGAAGATAATGATGAAATATAGAAAAATCCATAGTGGATTATGGTAATAATGAGTAATACTTATGGTAATCATTTCATAGAATTATAAGGGACTGTCCATTAACAAAATCATACTTATTTCAAGTCCCAATGCATATTGATAACCGTGAGAAGTATGGTGGGCGTCGTGAAGTGTACGCACTAGCACAGTGTTCAATGGTGATACCGACAAGTCATTACTACATTTTAATTATGACATCATTGTATCTATTATAATACCTCCCCCCAACTAAGGTATGGCCATCCATGGTCATATTGAGTCATGTCAAATGAATTATCAATCAAATCCACAAAGTTAATCGGGGGCGTACCTGGTGACTTACCTTGACGGAGTAACAATAGTGAAGGAGTAACAACATCGGAGGGGGTAACAACACCTGATGAGTAACAACATCAAGGGGAGTAACAACATCTGAGGAGTAACAGAACCACTTGAACACTTAGCTGGAATCGCCACGAACGTAATAACAACACCGGAGTACTTAAACGAAATCGCCACAGAGTACAACACCGGAGTAGTTAGAGGAAATCACCACGGAGTAATAGCACTGGAGGACTAACAACACTAAAGGAGTAACAACACGAGTGAAGTACCTGCAATTATCAGAGAAACATTTAATAAAGGAGCCTTTAGAAGTTGGACGGTGATACAGTTTGAGGCGGTGTCCATTTACAAGCAGAGGAGTTTGTGCCTCATCAATTGTTATAATTCTAACAGTCTCATTATCAAACACCGTGTCAAATTCATATGGTCCCATCCAACTGGAGCAAAGTTTTCCTTTAAAATATTTGAACTGAGAATCATAAAGAAATTCCCAATCTCCTCTTTGAAACACATTTTTCTTAATAAATTTGTCATGTCATTTAGTTCATTGCTGCTAAATTGCAACAGTATTTTGGATACCTACCAAACGAATTTCATCCAAATCATTTAACTGTTCCAATTGGTGTTTCTGGGCTTATGAAAGATTCAAACCTACTTCAAGGGTTGTCCTGAGCATCTTAATTTTGAATTCCACTCGAAATAAAGGGGATTTCCCATAGACAAGCTTGTATGGTGAAAATCTTGTTGTGTTTCGCCATGTTGTTCTATAAGACCACAATGCCTCAGGAAGTTTTTCAACCCAATTTCTGTGATGGATTTCTACAGTCTTTGTAAGAATAATTTCCAATACCTTATTTGTGCTCTCGACTTGACCATTCACCTGAGGGTGATATGGAGATGTTACCCTATGCTTGATTTCATATTTCTTCATAATTCCTACTATCAAATGTGATGTAAATTGTGCCCCTCCATCTGAAACTATCTCTCTACGAGTTCCATACCAAGAAAAACTTTCTTTAAATAAGAAATCCGAGACAACCTATTATGTTGTTTTCACAACAGCCTTGGCCTCTACCCACTTTGTCACATAATCTGTGCAAACCAAAATGTGAACTTTCTGATGTGAAGGTGGATTGAATGGCCCAATGAAATCAATAGCCCATTTTTCAAAGGGCTCAAGAGCTAGTTGAGGCTGTAACGACATCTCATTTGCCCAACCAAGCTGACCCATCCATTGGCAACTATCGTACCCTCGAACATATTTCCTTGCATCACAAAAAATAGAAGGCCAATAGTACCCCATTTGCAACACCTTATGACCTGTCTGCTTATTTGTAAAATGTCCTCCACAGGGGCCATCATGAGCAACTTTCAAGACATCATAGATGCCATCCTCACTTATGCAGCATCAAATTTGTTGGTTGGGTCCTGTATAAAAGGGATATCCTTCTATCCATTAATAGCAGACACTATGATGGATAATCCTTCGATGTTCTTTATATGGTAGGTGTTGCGGCACTTTTCCTATAGCAATATAGTTAGCAATATCTGCATACCATGGAGTGAGTAGAAATTGCAAAGAGATGTTCATCTGGAAAAATATCCTCTACAGGTGTATCTTCATCACTAGTATCCATCTTAGAAGGGAAATCTACAACTACATTATCTTTCCCTGGCTTATCTACAATGGTAATATCAAATTCTTGAATTAACAACAACCATATTGTAATAGGACAAGGGGTTATCAGTTTATTCATTAGATACCTAATAGTTGTATGATCAGTGTGCACGAAAGTAGGATACCCTGTAATGTAATTCCGAAACTTATTAATAGAATAAATAACAACAAAGAACTCATTTTCAATTACCATATAGTTTAGTTCAGCAGGAGTCAAGTTCTTGCTCACATAAGAGATCGCATATGGATTCTTATCCTCCGGTTGTCCCAAGACCGCCCCTACTATTGTTTGAGAAGCATATGTAGAGATGTGAAATGGGAGCTTCCAGTCAGGACCATGTAATATCCGAGCTTTACAAACTAGTTCTTTGATTTCCTTAAAGGTTGTTTCACATTCATCTATCCACAAAAACTATGCATCTTTAGGTAACAATTGAAAATGTGGGAATGTTGCCTTAGAATTTTCTTTCTATAAACTGCCTCTAATAACCACCATAACTAATAAGGCTATGTACCTATGTCGGTGTCTTAGGTGTAGGAAAATTAAATATTACCTCTACCTTAGCAAGATCAACCCTAATTCTTGCAGCTAAAAGTAGGTGTCTGAACACAATTCCTTCCTTTATCATCATATGACATTTATTGTACTAAGAGAAACATGTGTTTTCTTACATCTTGTTGTAGCGGCTACAACCACCCTCCAAAATTTTTCCTTAGCTTCATTTTTGAGCCTCCCTACCAACCTTTCACAAAAGCATGTCTTTCCTTGTCAAGTACACAAGATTCAGTGATTTTCTTGTAGAATGAAAGCTTGTCCATCAAATCTTGTTGCATCCCCCTCATAGGTTGTTTCACCGGACTTGGTCCAACTGCAGGCTGAGCAGCTCCCTCAAGAAATTGTGCAATTCTGGAGGGCAACCAGCCTTCCCTCTAGAAATTGCACAATTTTATCTAGCAGCCTGCTGGGCTCCAGAATTGCGCAAATCTGCCTGTCATTGTTCACTAGAAAAATTACGCAATTCCTCCCAGCAGGACTACTTAGCCCAGAAATTTGCACAATCCTGGGCAGCAATCAGCTACTCTGCTAAAAAATTGCAGAATCCATCTAGGCAGCTAGCCCATCTCCCTCCTAGAAATGTGCATTTTTTCCTCCCAGCTAAGAAAACTGTTGCATGTGCAATTGAGTTGACTGGTTCCCTCTGGGACTGAGAAAAACTAATTCGCATGCATGGGCTGCTCCTCCCAAGGCATCATGCAAAGGCATCCCTTGATTCAAAGATGAACTTTTAGGAGCGGGAGGTTGCATGAAAGGATCATTTTAGAAGCCTCCCACCAAGTGTCGCTCTTCCTAGATTTGTGGCATGCGGGTCACATATTTGATTTTATCAAAACTCATGAACCAAACACTGCAGAGCTGTTTCCTCACATCGACCTTGTAGCTATGACATCCCACATTGCGTCTAGGAGTTGTCAGCACATTCTGCTCAACTATCTTGGGGTAAGCCTGCCTTTCATGTCTTGTGTTGCATTTATGTCGCCTTTTGTATCTCGTTTTGTGTGATTTTTGTCTTCTTGATTTCAGTAATCATTTGTTGTCGTTTTGATGCATGTTAGCTTGTAGAAGCACCATTTCAGTTTTCGTTCGCATCTCACTGTTATCGCATGCATGGCACTATTTTTTCATAAACGGCTGTCGTTGCGGCGACTCGCTTCACACGCATGCATGCTTTCCCATTTTCTAAATCTTGCACTTGTTGTTTTCATGAATGATCATTCACTCTTGTTTGCACTCATCTCACCATGAATTCAGACTTCTCATGTTTTCAGTCGCCTGTCAGCGAGTCTGGGCTGCCTTGGTCCAGACCGTGCCTTGCCCGGCTAGCACTACGCATTTCTAGAAGTGAAGGCACTGCCTTCCCTCTAGAAATTGTGCAAGTCTAGCCCAACACTAACCTCCAGGCTTGCATTGTGAAATTCTTGGAGGCAGTGTCCCACTGGCCCCAGAAACTGTGGAATGTAGTTTCCTAGTTGTATGTCACTGCTGACTGAAATTATGCATTGCACAGTTTCAGTCCTTAGCAGGCCAGGCTAGACTATGCATTGTGCAGTTCCAGCAGTCATTCATCCTCCTAATAGCCAAAACTATGCCTTTCACATTTTTGGCAATCAGTCTCCCGACCTCCTAGCGGAAATTGTGCAACCTTCGCGATCAATCACATAGGTATGTTGCAAGTCAATCCTCAAGTTTGTTTTGGTTTTCGACTAAACGAATTCTTTCCATGAGTGTTTCTATGTCTCTAGGCATCACAGGTGTTTGTCTGTCTCTTAGCAGTACAAGTACAATGGCTTTTAGGAGATCAGAGTCAAAGGACACCATTGAGAGCCCAACAGGGTTTGTAGCCAAGAAAGTGTCTATGAGTTCGCCTACGTATGAAGACATCAAGTCGTTCATAGACAAGGATATCAAGACAATATGGCAGCAACATTATAGCTAGTAGAACCATCAGCAGCAATAGAAGGCAACACACCTACATGCAATGAATACAAGAGGAAGGTTGTGGACAACACAAAGGTGGAACAAAGTTGCAAGCTCAAGCAGATCCACTTGTGATGAAAGAAACTTTGGAGACTCAAGCTATGAGCTGACACACAACATGAAGATCACGTGAAGGTAGAGAATAGAATAGAGAAGGAGTTGCATGTGCTAAAGCGGCAACTTAAGGAAGAATAGGAGCTGCCTAGATGAGAGAATGAGTTGTAGTAGGAATAGGTACAACAGGGGGCACAACATGCACAGATGGATGAAACTGCACCTGTACAAGTTATAGATTCATCCTAGTAGCTGGAATGGAGCAAACATGGTGAGCAGTGTTGTTGATCGCATATAAGGGAATTCAGCAGCATGCATGTCATTGTGTGCCCGAATGTGATCTAACCCATTTGGCACACTCACCGAGGCAAAGACAAGAAGCGTTTGACTAGAGCTGAACATGTAGTTAATAGTTGATGCACATAACCACCAGCACACACTAGAATATCAGCACGAACACTATGCATCAGTGTGTTGCCGATTCAGCGGCACCCAAGAAGACCATGTGCATGTTAGCAGACGAGTTGGATGGAGGAGCCACACCAATGCACAGAGCTCAATGGAGGCAAGAGTTCGCTTCAGCAATATGTCACCATGGAGTGCATGCACACCATCACGAATGACCAAGCAATAGTATAAAATGAGAAATTAGTGACTAGGTGACTAAAAACATTAGTCACTTCAGCTTTTCCAAGTGAAATACTACTAAAAATGAGCAATCTTAAGTGACATAACTAAAAACGACTAACATAAATCACTAATTTAGTCACGGGTTAAAATATGTGACTAATTAATAAGTAATACAACTAAAAATGACTAACATGAATGACTAATTTAGTCTAAGAACAAAAATACAACTACCTAACAAGTACTACAATAATATGAATCAATTTTTTATGTTAATCATCTTAATTTTGTCAAGCAATCTAAACTTAAAAGTGATAGGGGATTGAAAGGTTGTTAAATATTGGTTGAAATGTTATCCTTCCTTAAACACTTCTTCATCCTCACATGGTGTATAGGTGAGCCAACTTTGCGTTATTTATCTCCAATAATTTGTAATTTTAAAAATATATTTTTTAATAAAAACAAATATTTTATGTATTTTTAAAAAATCTATTCATTGGATCTAGTTGGATCTTGTTCCAATTTGAAATTAATTTGAAGAGAAATTTTAATTCTTAAGACTATAATATCAAATAAAAACTACTTTAATTTCATATTAACCAACCTAGATCCATCTTAACCCCAGATCTATCAAGCACCAAGAGGGATCCAATCTCTCGAGGTGCAAACTTTTTTTCTAGTGCAAAACTTGAGGAAAGGTTTGCACCTCGAGAGATTGAATCCCTCTCAGCACTTGATAGTTATAGGGTTAATATGGATCTAGGTTGGTTATATAATAATATAAAATATCTATATTTTCATTTGTGTCTCTTTGTTATTCCCTCTCTCTATCTCACCCCCCAAACATACACACACTCTCTCTCCGTCTATATCTATGTCCTTCTCTCTATGACCTCCTGCTCTACTCTCTCCCTCACTCTCTCTCCATCACTCCCTTGTCACCCCCCCTCTCTCTCCACATTTCTCCCTCTATGTTTTTCTTGTTCCCTCCCTCTCCTGCTCCCTCCAATTCCATCCCTCTCTCCTCATCCCTATATTCCTTCCTCTCTATCCCTTATCTCCCACCTCCCTTAATCTCTCCCACCAAAATCACTCTCCCTCTCTTTTTCTCTCTCTCTCTTCCATCCAACTGTATCACTATCTCCCCCACTCCATGTCCTTCTCCATCTCTATGTATTCATCTCTCTCCCTTCCCCTTCTCTCCCCATCTCTATCCTCTCCTCTTCTTTCTCATCCCTCCTCTCCTCTCTCCCTCACTCTCTCTCCATCTCTCCATTCTCACTCATCTCTCTCACCACCTCTATCTCTCCATGTCTTTGTTCTTTCCTCCCTCTCTCTCCCACTCCAACTCCATATCTCTCTCTCCTCTCTCTTACTTCCTCTCGCTCCCTCTCTCCCACCTCACTCTCTCTTTCTCTCTCTCTCTACCCTCCAAATTTTCCACTAACTCCCTCCCTCTCTCTGCCCCCTCCCCAACTCTCTCTTAAATTTGATCATATTGTATTGTGTTTAAGAAATTATCTAAATTAAAAAAACTTAATTGTTTGTAAAATATTAAACCTATATTTTAGATCAATCATGTCAAAGAAAATAAAATAATGAAAAACTTTAAAAAATCATGCAATATATAATTATTCAATTTGCTTACTCTGGATCCTTAGCTAAGATGGATATATGTTGGTTATATATATATATATATATATATATATATATATATATATATATATATATATATATATATATATATATATAGCTATATATATATATATATATATATATATATATATATATATATATATATATATATATATATATATATATAGCTATATATATATATATATATATATATATATATATATATATATATATATATATATATATATATGTATCAAGAATGGGATAGATCCATCTTAGCTTAATTTGATTAAAACCTTAATTTAATTTCTATGGGAACATTTTTATTAGTCATGAGGATAGAGGGTTTAGATATATCTCAAATTGTAACATTTTCCCTTTTAGATTCAGTTAAAAAAATGTTGTAAAATTAAATTAAAATAAAATATTTTTACTATGAAATAAGTTATGGTTTTTTGGCATGTGGTATTGATAAGCCATGGTATTGGCCCATGGTATTGTAACAAAGACGATTTACAAGTTAATATCCATGGTTAACAATTTTGTCATATTGTTATAAAATATTCTGATTGTGAAATAATTTATGTTTTTTGGGCATTTGGTATTGAAAATCCATGGTATTGACCCATGGTATTGTAACGAAGGCTATTTTTTAAAAGTTAATAATATCTACCATAATGTGCGGGTCTTGTCATAGTTTTTAGACTGTAGTTAATAATATCTATTGTAATGTGGGGTCTTGTCATAGTTTTTAGACTTGTCGTATTTGATAAGCCATGGTATTGTAAAAAGCCTATTCACAAGTTATTAACAAAAGCAAATTATAACAAATTGAATTTTATTATTTTTATTAATTTAACTTTTTATTATTAATTGGGTCCATATTTAAATGTTTACACTCATCCCAATATCATTTTTAAATTCTTCTTCTTCTTTTTAATTTAGCGTCTCACACAAAAATAACAAATTCTTATTAAAAAAATCATTTAACCCAATTGCAATTTATATATTTTATTTTATATTATAAATATTTATTTTATTTTTTCCATTATAAATATTTCTTTTCTTTTTCATTTCCAGTTTAGCTGAGTTCAAATAAAATATTCACATATTACAACATCACATTGTAGCACTACATTTTTCTGTGCCTTCTTGGTGTTCTTGGTGGAAATGCCAGAAGAAGGAATACCATCCACGTGATCTATGGATTTCATTTTCATGAGATTCGAATACGAGATGGAGTTTGCATGGGAAACACCTTACGATAGCATCAGCAATTAGATGGAGGAAGGGAAAGATCATTGGGCATGCAGATTTTGGCCATTTCTACATGGGTATGAATTTGGATTTTGGAGAGTTCTTCCTTTTTACTAAAGATGATTTTTGGTCTTATGGGTAAACAATTTTGAGGGTTTATATGATCAAATAATTAATTTCATCTAGAGTTGAGGGTTTAATTACTATGATTTTTTCTTATGGGTAAACAATTTCGAGCGTTTATATGATCAAATCATTATTTTCATCTAGAGTTGAGGGTTTAATTATTATGATAATCTAGATCTTGATTGCGGCCAACATTTCATCAAAAGTGAATGCACAAGAGAGCATTTTGCATTTCCTTATTGTACAAAGGGTTTAATGATTAGAGTTGAGGGTTTAATTATTATGATAATGCATATCTTGATTGTGGCCAACAATTCATCAAAAGTTAATGCACAAGTAAGAATTTTGCATTTCCTTATTGTACAAAGGATTTAATGATTATGATAATGCATATTTTGATTGCAATCAACAATTCATCAAAATACAATGGACAAGTAAGCATTTTGCATGTTCTTATTGTACATATCAGTTCGCTCCTCCCTAACTTTTCTAAGGTCAGAATTCATGATTTTTTTTTCTTTTCACCTTTCTTGGTGGTTGATTGTTTGTGTAATGGAATCTACCATGCCCAAATTCAAAGGGCTCGAGTGATGCAAGCAAATTTTCTGGTAGGATGCAAATACTAGACCTTCCTCAAACTTTGTTACATGAATTTAAAATTTCTTGTAATCATCCTTAGATTCTGATCTCAATGCCTACAGTTTTAAACCATGTTACTATATTTTAAGTAGAATATACTTAGATCCATTAAACCTTACAACTCTCCAAAGCTTAGATTAATTTCAGCTAAAAAGAAGGAACGTGAATGGCTTTTGCAATTCAGACTCAATGCATACAGACAATGATTAAAAATGGAAAGACCCAAATAATATGATAAATTTTACCCACCCATCAATTTCCAAGACCTTTGCTATTATTCTGAACCTAAATAAAGAGAGTAGAAGAAGAAGAGGAGCCTCGATGAGGTGGACCCTGACCTGCTTGACACTTTTCAAAAGTTGGGCATGCCCTTGACTAGAAGAAGAGATTGACCAACGTTGTTGTAGATGTTGTTTTTGACATTGTTTTCATTCCTAATCTGCATAGGTAGAATCTATAGGCAGTTGAGGTTATCTTTTATTCATTATAAGAGGTAATTCAGGAGTATCTTGATCTAGTTAGGGAGTAGCTTGGTAGGGTTATTCCTCCTGTTGATAACTATTATACTGCATTGTAATTTTTTTTTAGTGATAGCTCGTTCTATTAAATTTGCAAGCACACTTTCTCACCCATGGAAATATCCACTTATTTCAGGATGAATGAGATGGAGACCAGGAAGTTTGAGTGGACTCTTATTGTTATAGATGAGAAGAGTTATGTAAGGTGATAGGAGTTCTGTGACATATATTGAAGGTTTCACTAGACCATTTTATGACACAAATTATCTACATTCCACAGCAGTGGATCTCTATTGCACCGAAGGAGCAATGATAAAGTATTCCACTGTAAAGAATTGGTATGTTGGGGACGAGGAATGCAGACGTGGGATTTATAATTTTGTTACGAAAAGAGGTTTCTGTGATGGAGACAAATCAAGGATTTCATGGACCTGAGTAGAGATTGGTTCGACAATCACTTGCAAATACTCAAGCATTTTTTTGAAAGGCAATGATGCAATTGGAGAGTTCTATTATGTTTCCTTGAAAAATAACTATCAATAGGGGGGACAAAGATGATCCATATAGGGAAGAATTGCAGTAGTAGGATTATTTCTATAATTATATATATAGTCAAGACAAGGAACTACTACATATGATTAGTGCAGGTGCAACCCAATTCTCATAATGCAAGGAGTTTTCCATGGTGTGATTCGATGCTCATCAATGACCAGGCAGTTGCAAATACTTATCATTACATTCAAGTACAATTTGAGTTGCATTCTAAAGTCTCTAATTTCATTTATTGATAGTCCTTATTTTGTCCTTGTCTCTCTTAATTTCATTGTGGTAGGATTGGAATAGGTTAAAAAATCAAACATATCATTGAGTAAAATAGACACCCACATGTCACTACATGTCATTGTGCATACTCATTGTTTTTTATGCAATTAGAAGTGAGAAATATGATGTGTGCACAACTAAAAATCCTAGCAGGCATGATGAATCCAGTCTTAGCATTGAAATCGAAACCAAGAATCATAAAATATTAATAAATTTGTGACACAGAGTAAAAAACACAATAAAAGATTATATGCCAACATTGTCTATTTAGTGCAAGATACTACTAGTATTTCATAATTTTCAGATATGGTGGATGTCATGAAGATGCCCTCAAGCAAAGTTACTGACTTGAAGATAAGATGGTTAGTGCAATTATTTACTTTAAATAGGCTAAATTTAGGTAATTAAAGCATGTTTGAAAATCACTAGAAACACCACCCCTATTTATTTTAAATAGCCCAAATTTAGGTAATTAAAACAAGTTTTAAAATCACTAAAAACACCACCCCCACATCATTTTATTTCTGGTTGTACACGGTAATATTGAATAAAATTATGAGCACTTCCATTTAAATTGACCGTACATAAAATAACAAACAAGGTTGATGCTTTTAAAATCTATATCCATCATTAAATACAAGATACGACAAGGATGGCTCATAATTTTAAAGGCTATATCAATCAGCAACTATAAGATAAGAGTTAATGAGATGAGAAAACGTTTGTCTTGATATAACATGCAAACATCATATTACTTATAACTCATGCATATTGTATCTTTTACATATGTTAATTGTCTAACTTCAATCTGGGTAAGTTTTTACATTTAAATTGTAAATATGTAGAAGTTACATTACATTAGCTTAAATCTGAACACAAATAAAATATCAGAAATATGGCAGTGGAATGAGTAAGCATTTTCACATTGGTTTAAAATTTCCCTTTGGTTGGCAAAGAACCAACTCAATGTTATCTTTGGTGGAGTATTAAGTTATTAACTGAAGATAAAAAAAAATTAGTCTCTTAAATGACTAAAAAAGGATATTTAGAATGTCAAATAGAAGTTACATTTCAGGTAGCTATATCTACCCTGACGTAACTATAATACTACAACTCCATTTTTTTATAAAGAAGTTACATTTACGTGTTTTAGATAGAAGTTACATTTTACATAGCTATATCTGCCTTGACATAACTATAATATTCCAAGTCCATTTTTTTCACATTTTTCAACATTTTAAAGATTTGTCTATTTTAGTGTGATTATGAAATTAAATAGTTGATATTGTTTAAGCCATCTCCTATTTGCAACATTTTGAATTCTTAAGTGGGATGTTGGGTAGGTTTTTGTTACTACCATATATCATGGTGTTTTATAATTCAACCAACAGACTTTAGGAGTAACCTTGAATTGCATGCTTGTTTCCATTATAAATCTAATATTTGCAACCTTTTCCACGTGAAGAACCCAATAGCCCATGTGGAACATGAAGCAAGTACCTCAAAAATTGGGGAATATCAGTTATTCTATTTCTAGAGGGGGATAGATCCAGAGAAGGCAACGACAACTATCATAAATGGCTTTTGTCGGGTTGTATTTAATGAAATCCCACTAGAATTTTCTACTAAAGTAAATCAATTGATGAATTTGAAGCTTGAAGGTAATGTTGAATAGGTGTTGCAAGGTATCTCTATAACACTATATATTTGCATGATTCTAATGCCATGAGATGGTGTCTCAATAACACTATTGTCTAGTGATGGGTGCTATATGTAAATAGCTTTCTCATATCCTACATGTAAATCATATCATTATATTTCTATGAAATCTCATAATGTGTTCAAAGTTTGTCACAAATAAGGAAATATGTATGTACTCTTGAATTTATCTATCTTGTAATAAGATCAAGAATAAAGTTTTCATTGCAAATAATTGGGATCTACCATGTCAGTTTACTTTACTACATGAAATTCTTGATTTGTTAGATCCCAACTAGTTAGGGTTGAATTTATTTTTGTTGTAATGAGATTAAGAATAAAGTTGTCATTTTAATTAGTGAAATCTACCATGTAAGATTTATTCACTACATGAAATTGTTTATTCGTTAGAGACCAACTTATTAGGATGATGAACAGTCCTCTTTCATGAAAATATTTATGAATGCTCTATTCTTGCTTAAAGAATTGCATATTACAAAAAGGTGGAAAATAAATGTGATGCAACTAAATGGCTTCTGTTTTAAAATGTGTGGAGGAAGTATAAAATCATTTTTAGTCACGTTCAAATATTTTGGATCACCCACTAAAGTTCTTCATTTTCCTCCTAGTTAATTCCATTTCTACTATCCCAATGCTTCTAGAATTCCTTCTCCAAAGTGATCTATTAACTATGTTGGAGGGAAATTGATTACTTGATTGGAACCCACGAATCACAATTTGATTAGGAGAAAGGGATGAGAAAGATTCATATTCTTCAATATATTTTGCAAGTTAAAAGCATATCAAATGATTTCCTTTATGTTTAATTGATTCTGTTATCACTCAGATTTTCCTTGAAGTTGTTGGGAAAAGGAAAGGGGTCCGAGCTAACCACAAACCAACTTTTAGGTACAGAATCTAGCCAATTTATACCCAGAGAGGGCTCCTTCTTTACAATTTAGCTTGGTTTTGAAAGATATTAGGCTAGTTGTGAAGTTTAGAAGTTTTGTTTGAGTTTGGGTGGTGAGATTCAATAGCAAAGGGGTAAAACTGAGTAGCTTAGGCCATTAGGCTAATGGAGTCAAAGAAGATGGCTTAACTCGACTTGGTTTCTTAACAAAAGATGGTTTCACAGGGCAAGATGGTCAAACAGGGAACAAATAACAAATTGGAATAGATGAAATGGCTTTAAAATGGGTGAAGGGTAGTTAAGAACCCTTCAGCCTATTTAAAGAGGGAACTTGAATGATTACTACTAAAGAGTAGTTAAGTATTATTTAATAAATAATCAAAATGAATGAACTAGAAAACAGGAC
Organism: Pinus tabuliformis; assembly: GCA_031772625.1. NCBI lineage: Eukaryota > Viridiplantae > Streptophyta > Pinopsida > Pinales > Pinaceae > Pinus > Pinus tabuliformis. The sequence goes on from CM062815.1 coordinate 667,223,324, forward strand.
CAATTAAGATTTCACTGTTTATCCTAATTCAGAACAAAACATGGAGAATAATAACGATTGAAAACAGAGTGCAATCAAGCATATTCCAAATTTCTCTTTTTCGTTTATCATTTAGATATGAACAGATGATATAATAAACAAGGAAAACTTTAAAACATAAGGTATAGAGGACTTATTGGTCCAGTGTTTGATTCAAGAAATCTGTGGAAAGTCCTTTGCATCAATTCTTTATCCAGCAAGCCATACAAAAGTTGTTCCAACAGCGCTTTATTCCAAAATAGTCAATATTACAGCAATGTCTAAGAATCCACCCTCAATACCCCAATTGAGGGGGTATTTATACAAAACTTTTTACAATGAAATATCTCATAACAAAGTGAGATATAAACTGGGGTGAATAATCATATCCTTCAAGAAAATAGAGCTAGAAGACCTCGTAGATGACAGATAAGGCAACCGAATGGTTTGCTGTCCCTATTTTCGAGAATGTGTTGGAGTTAGGCCCTATGATTTGGCCTCTTGCTATCCTTGGTGTAATTATGTGCTGGCTACTCTGTTTTGACCTTCCTACTAATACACTTTACCTGCATCTGATACTCTTTATCTCTTGATCTCTTTTCATCCTCTTTATCTTCATTGACTCTAGTAAAAATCAAAATTTACCTTTTACCTAGAATAAATTACAAAATTTCAAGAATTTCTTCCCACCATTTTGGCTGTGGTATTCTAGTTTTCGGAAGCTTTCTGAGGGTTTCATCTGTTGCTGTATACCTAAAAAATGTAGGCTGAATTGGGAACAAGTGTTTTAGTTCATGCTTGACATAGAATAAGTTCTCTAGGTTGTCGTAGAGCACCTTACCTGTAGGCAATGCTTTTATCCCTGATGCACTTGTTGATGAACTTGCTTGGTGGCCTGCATAATTATTCAGTTTTTCCACATAATCTTTATGGCTCATTAACCTATCATTGATCACTAAAGGACTGGGTAGCCCTTTATTTTGCAAAATATCAAACTTTTCCATAAAAGCATTAATCTCTGTCCGCATGTCATGACATCTTCTTTCTAAATTCTGCATTAAAGTTTTCTTGGTTAATACCCTTTTGATTTCCAAAATGGTTTCTGTCCTATCATTAATGCCTAACTCTTCCAGTTGTTATTCATTTCTAGTATTTAAAAAATGTATAAGCCTGTTGGCTTCCTTAGGGATTTTTCCTAATTTTGCCTTTGTTCTTTGGTTTTCTTCTTGGGCTGCCTTCACAATATCAATCTACTCAAAAATCACTTGGATGGATGGCCAAACATCATTTATGGATTGAGTGATGTTGGCCCAAAGAATTCTCTTGATTTCTATTAGAGGCTTGTCAAATGTAAGATCTTTCTCCAATGATTTTACTTTGTTTTCTAACATTTTAATCTCTCTTGTTTTTTCTGCAACATTTACTATTGAGAGATCATAACCTTGTTCCATTTTGGCATATTGCTCCTTTAGCTTATTTAGTTCTGAAACTTGTAGTTTCAGGTCTTCCATTGATTTTATTAGCTCTTCTATGCTCAAATTAGTAGTACTGCCCTGTGCTACACCTATTGTTCCTCTTGTTGCTGTACCTGTAACTGCCTCTGTTGTGACTGTTGGAATATTTGGTGCTAATGCTACTCCAAGAGTTGATGGGACTGCTATTGATACTACTGGTATGACATTGGGAGGCTGGGAGGTTGACTCTCCCTACTTGTCCTTTAATGCCTTTTCAAGTGCTTGTTCAGTATCATTCAGTCGTCCATTGAGCTTTAAGAGTAAATCCATCAACTCTTCTTCAGATTTTTTCTTTATAACCTTATCAGTTTGTGGATGTCTTGAAAGTGGTAGTTTTAGTTGCTTCCTTAGGGCAGTAATATCTTCATCTTTCTTTTTGAGCAATGCTTTTGTAGCCTTTACATCTTTGGGATCATGGCCCAATCCAATAATTATTTCTTCTAAGGTTTTTATTCTATTATCTTTGGCCTGAGAGGCCTTTTCCAAGTGTAGTTGAGCAGTAGTGTTGTCCAAAGAATTTTGTAACCTGTGGGCCATCATTGCCTTGCCAGTCAAGGTTGAGTAAATCATTTCTCCCGTTTTCTTATGCAACTCAATTTGATCCAAACGATGAATATCCTTTGCCATGACTTCAAAATTTGTTCTGAGATAATCTGTTGTTGATCTAGGCTGCTGCACCTTGGGCTTGAAATAGCTCATTATCATCTTGCCTTCTTTGATGTCATAGGCTAACATCAATCTTTGTTGATTTGTAGGAGCCATCTTCAAATATCGATTATAAACTTGTAGCCTCAATGGATCATTCCTAGATTTTATTTCTGTGAAATTTTTCTTGATGTTTGAGGCATCAGTCCCTGGTGGCCTGGAAGAAGATATCTCTACGCTTTTTTTTCCCTTCTAGCTCCTTCCTTTGAGAGCTAGTGGATGTTCCTCCTGTTGGGAAAGTTTGCTGGCTTTCCACTCTTTCTTCCCTCTGATTATCTGTATTTTCTTCTGCAAATTCCTCCTCTGAAAGGGGATTTAATCTTTGTCTCTTTGTTCCAGGCTGTCTTGATGGTTCACTGGCAGGGGTAGTTTTTTCCCTGTCTCTCTTTTTATTTCTTTCCTCATTTAGAGGAGTTTGCAAAACTGGAGGCTCCCCTATATTGATCTGAGTGGGAGGAGTCTATATTTGAGCCTGTTTTCTGGAGGCTTCAGGCTGCTTGGACATTGTAGATTGTTCAGTGTGTTGAAAGCTGGTCTCTAATTCCTTTCCCTTTGATGACTCTGTAGCTGGTATACTTGTTTCCTGTGAAAGTTGCTGAGAGGTTCCAACACTGGAGGCACCAACTCCTGACCTTTGAGATAACTTAAATGGTACCTGCCCAAAAGAATCCAAGTCAAGTGTTTTCTCAAGATCTCTCATAGCTTTCTCAAAATTGACCTATTCACTATCATGCTCTACTAGGGTACCTTCCCTCCATTCATCCATATTTGCATATTTTTCAATTTCTGGAATTCTATGGTGAATATATGGGGACAACTTGTTCTTCATTCTCCTATCACATATAAAACTATTAGGATCATATGGTTTCCACCCAAAACTCTTTTGTAACTTAAGTTGCTCTTCTAAAAAAATTTCTACTTCTTTCCATGCTTCCCTAATGTTACAGACAAAAGGGCCTAGCTAGTTATTGATTCTAAGCTGATATTTCTTCTTGGCATTACAAAAATGGATTAGGTCTGCATTTATCATTTTCTTTAAATATTCCAATTCAAAGAGTCTCATTGGAACATACTTTGGCAGCTTAAAAGGGCAGAGTTCACACCCATAAATCCTGATTTCTGTGTGATTCTTATATAGGTACTAGTCACCTATCCTGTACTGCTTGGAGAGCTGGAGGATTTTCTTCATATCACCATTTATCCTAGGAGGAGAAACTCCTGTTAATAAAGTGGTTGTTGGATGGATAAATAGGTCAAAGAACACATTGTAGGTGTAAGGGGTCTCAATGGAATTATGGAAAATGGGACTCCAAAAAATGACAGACCTTGGATTGCCTCTAGTGTCAAGTTCCTTGACATGGAAAGGGAAGTTGTCTAACTGACAATACAATAGAAGATGATAGATGAAAGTAGTGTATTTGAAGACTCCTTCATTGTCTAGTCTTAGGAATTGGTCATGAATTTTGTTGGAAATATAAGAGGCATAATCATATTTAACAGCAGGGGGTTGTCCAGGAGTAAAAATTGACAATAACACCAAGGTTATCTCATCAACATACTCTCCGGAGTTGAATCCCATGATTGAGGCTATCATATCAATAATAATTCTTCTTGTATCTGTAAAGAAAACCTGCAGATAAGGAGGTGGGCCTTTAGGCTGATGTTTAGGGTCCATGAACATCTGACAGATGCGAGTCAGTTCTGATTGAGACAATTGGGGAGCTCTTTCAAGTAAGTATCCCATAGAAAGGGGAGTGAGAGCATGACTGGAGTGGAATTGCAGCATTTCATTGATGGACTGAGCAGTTATGGGAAAAATCACTGTTTGACTTGGGGACATCACTGTTCTTTGGTTAGGGTCATAATTGGCATAGTAGTGATGAAGGATATTTGGGAAAACATGGACTGAAGGGAGGAAGTACATGGGAAGATTGGATTCCCACAGTCCTAAGATGTTAGAGCCATTAAGATAGTTGTCTCTGGCTTGGCAAAAGATCTCAAGGTGGTTTTCATTACCGAATAAGTATTTTATCTGAAAATCTTTATCAGCCAGAGGAAGATAATCTAAATCCTTGTGAGGGGCATTCGTAGGTACAACATTCAGAGCTATAGGAGTTTCCATCTCTGGTTCTTGTGGATTCAGGAATGGAATTTGGGTTTTCTACAAAAAGTAGTGAAAATAGTAGGTTTGGGAACCTATAGAGTGAAACAAAGACTGAAAGTATAGTGAAATTGGTTTTTTTTGTGTAATATTCAGTATAAAACCAAAACTTGCAAGGTTTCGATGGAAATGGGTAAATACCTGTATTGGGGAAGTGAACAGTGCAATGGCAGGATGCATAACAGGTTCTGGACAGCGTCGCTGCAAATTTTCTGACTAGGTGGTGATTGAAAAGCTTCAGTGGTTGACTGGGACGTCACTTTCCATGGGAACATAGTTTACCGTATAAAACATCGAAAATGACATTTCATTGGTTTTATTCACAAAATCTAGGTTGGCGGGGATTTTTTTGGATTATTGGGCGGGTGACGTATGCAGGGAAATGACGTTTTATCATTTTATGGAGGGCGGTAAGCGGTATGTGTTCGCACCGCTTTTGGAAGCGGGCGATTTTCAGCTGGGGGACAGTGATTCCACTAGTCGCATGCCGTGTGGCGGAGTTACGAGAGGAAGGGGGACGCGATATCGATATCGACCGTCAGATGATGGGGACATGATGGAACGGTGGACGGGAGGCGTATAGCGATGGAGTTTGACTGTGGTGGGCCCAACACAATAAAAATATTTAACTGTATCAGGGATAATGCAATTGGTTGGGGGGTGGTTTTTAATTAACTGTAAGGGTTAATTAATTCCAATTAATCTTGGTTGACAAGTATCTATGGTTATATTTAACCGGGGCGGGATATATACTATTTCTGTGTTTTATATAGTAAAAATAATATGGGAGTGGGTCAATTTTTCCAAAGGATTTATATAATATAAGTCACAAATTAATATGAAGCAATGTGATAAAAAGTGCCAAGTAAAAACATTAGAGTATACATTTAAACTTATGCTTAAAGTGGAAAAGGGGTTTTTATGTGATGTTGCGCATTTTTCCTAAGTAAAATAGGATTTTACTTAGGAAAAGACTTATGAGAGTGAATGAATGATTTATGGATGGTTTTAAGTACTTAGGAAATTTATATTACTGGGCCGAGGGTCCGGTCCCTCCAGAAGTTAGAGAAATGCTCTGAGCCCCTTTAATTTTCAAAGACCTTGATACTTTAGGGGGAATTAGTGAAGTCTTTAGGGAAAAATATGAAGGGAAGTTAATTATTTAATCTTGTTTTGCTTGAACTGCATCAAGTGTAATGTTTGCCTTGCACTTGTGATAAAAGGGAAACTTAACACATTTAAAGACATTATCCATCACAAGTAATTCTGAAACACCATCTACCTACTCTACCTACTTTAGCTTGACATTTTTTCTTCTTTATTAGGGTGAACTTGGACTGGCAAACCCTTATCACACTTTTTCTTTTCCATATAGAAATCTATCTAAATCTAACCTTATTACATCCAAGGGCTCAGATTAAACTGTTGAGCTCCTTTTATTCACTCTACCTATCTACTTATCTGCCAAGATTAAACAGTTTAGTCAGATTTTATTCTCTATCTCTAAAACATAAAATTGAAAGTATGAACTAATCAAGTTTAAACTATTTGACTGTTCACCAATTGTGGCATAAGTTACAAGTTGCACACAATTTGATTATTACATAAGAGTAAAAAGTAGTGGCATTTAGACTTACACACTTTCCTTGGTCTTTCTTTTGGTGGGGTTCATTTTTCTTCACTTGTTTTACCATCTTATTCTTTTTACCCTTTGATTTTTCTTTTATGGTATACCCTCTTTACATTTTTTAACTTTTTTAATTTTTTGACAATATGGAAAACCTTTGCAACAAGGAAAGGTATGAACATATCACATAGCTCATCAAGTCAATCATGATATATGACATCTATTGGTATAGGAGCATAACACTGGCTCCACTTGGGGGTGGCTTTTCCTGGTGGAAAGTCAAGAACAGCAGGTCAGATGGCCTTTGAATGATTTTGGCTGAACTATGGAATCTTATTTTGATTGTTGCTTTATTGTATGTATGACAGTAACACTTCTGAAGCTTAGGGCCTTCTCTTCGGGCTTCAACTCCAACAAGTTACTATCCAATCCAAACTGTGACATTACCAAGGATATAGTATTTACATGTTAAAATCAGAATACATTAAAAGGTAGGATCATAGTAATGCTTCAACATTCGAACATTAACTAGCCCTTCTTTTGTTTCTGTGCCATCCAAGTTTTTGAGATAGTAAGTATTGTTCCCTTGTAAGGCATGGATAAAAAAAGGTCCTTTCCATAGGAAGTCAAACTTCCCATGTTTTCCCTTATCCTCTCTCCTGGAATCCCATCTTAAAACTTTGTCTCCAAGGTAGAAGTCTTCTACCTTGGTTCTTTTATCAAATATTTTCTTAAGTTTCTCTTGTAACACTTGGGATCTCTAATACACTTCCTCTCTGGTTTGCTGCAGATGGATGGTCTGGTTGATACTCCTTTGAATATCATTGGGTTCCACTTGAGCTTCTTGAAGTAATTTCATTACAAGAACTCCCAAAGATGAAGGGAATACAACTTCCATGCCATAGACTAATTCATAAGGACTAGTTCCAATATATTTCTTGGTGGTAAGTCTATCTACCCATAGTGCATTAGAAAGTTTCTTGTGCCATTTTTTCTTGTTTTCTTCCAATAATTTCTTAATAATATTAATTAGGCTTTTATTGGAAGACTCAGCTAGACCATTACCTTGAGGGTAATAGTATGTGGAATGGCCTAAAGTGATATGGTACTTATTATAGAAATCTATCATTTTCTTGGATTTGAAGGCAAGGGCATTATCAGTTATGATCTTCTTAGGACAGCCAAATCTAGAAAATATGTTGGTTTCTAAGAATCCTATAATCACTGTGTCATTGGCTTGTTTAGAAGGAATGGCTTCTATCGATTTGGCGAAATAATCTATGGCATTGAGAATCCATTTATGTTGGCCAGAAGAGGGAGGATGGATTTCTCCAATGAAGTCCAAACCCCATTGTTGGAAGGGTTTTTCAGTGGAAATTGGTCTCAGGGGTAAAGGTAATAGTTTTCTCTTGCCTTTAAAAAATTGACATTTATGGCAAGCAGTGACAAATTTCTTTACATCAGTGAACAAGGTTGGCCAATAAAATCCAGCCCTCAAGATCTTGTATACAGTTGCTTTCCAGTAAAGGTGTCCACCACAGTTTCCTGCATGAAATTATTTGAGAACCTTGTCAGCTTCTTCTTTTAATAAACAATTCAATAGAATACCTTCATGATTTTTCCAAAAAAGAGCATTATCTAAAATACAAAACTTTGAAGCTTTCATCTTTAAAAACCTTTTCTTTGTTCTGGATAACCCTGGAGGAGCCTGCAGGTTTAATAATACATAAGTTATATCAGCATACCAAGGTGAATCTAAGAAGGCCTGGCTAATTTGTGGAGTCGCCATCTCCTGTTCATTATCCAGTTCATTAATGTCTAGGGCTTGACAATTTGTTTCAGTCATGAGTTTGGCCAATCCCTATCCTTTTATAAGCTTTGTAGGTTTTATTTCAATATCATACTCCAATATAGTAGCAATCCATTTACCTCGTTTGCCCTCAATTCCATCCTGAGTTAAGATGTCTTTGACAATAGCATTTGGTACATAGGCTATTACATGGGAGTACAATATGTAGACTCTAAAGTCTTTAATAGCTTTTACAAGTGCAAAAGCTTGTTTTTCCATGATTTTGTATTTTAGTGGTGCATCCCTAAGTGCTTTACTAAAAAAGGCTATAGATTTTCACATCCTTGATCATCCTTTTATAGTAAAACAACTGTTATTGTGTGTTCTGATGCAAATGAAAATATTATGAAGTCTCTATCAAACTTTGGACTTGTAAGGACCGGTGTTCTGGTCAAAGCCATTTTAATTTCTTCAAAGGCTTGTTTGGCTTCAACTGTCCATTTAATACTTGAATCCTTTTTCAACATATTATTAAGCAATCTAATTAATTCAGCTAAATTAGATATGAATCTTCTCAAAAATTTAATCTTTCCTAGGAAAGCTTGAAGTTCTTTGACATTTCTAGGGTGGCGTATTTGTAGAATAGCTTCTATTCTAGCAGGATCAATTCTGATGCCCTCTTTGGAGATAATATGGCCTAAAAGTTTGCCTTCCTCTAGACCAAATAAGGACTTCTTAGGATTTAAAGAAATACCATATTTTCTACATTTTAAGAATACTTGTCTCAAATGATCCAAATGTTGCTGATCTGATTTAGAAAAAACTGTTAGGTCATCTAGATATATAACCATAAAATCATGAATTTCTTTTGCAAATGCTATGTCCATTGCTCTTTGGAAGGTCGCCCCTACATTTTTAAGTCCAAATGGCATTTTGACATATTTGAATGTGCCCCATGGTGTTGTAAAAGTAGTGTTTTCCTGGTCATCAAGATGCACCAAAATCTGGTTATAACCTGAGAACCCATCCAAAAGTGAAATCCTAGAAGCACCTACTACCCTCTGTAAAATGTGATCCATCTTGGGTAAAGGGTAATTGTCCTTCAAAGAAACCTTATTAACATTCGTTAAATCAACACATAATCTGATTTCTCCAGTTTTCTTCCTAGTAGGTACTAGATTAGACACCCACTCTGAAAACCTAATGGGAGCAATTATCCCTGCTTCATACATTCATTTGATTTCCTTTTCAATTAAGGGCAGTAGTATAGGGTTAATTCTTCTAAGATTTTGCTTGAATGGTTTCTGATTTTTCTTTAGAGGTATTGTATGCTGAACTATGGAGGTGTCATTTTCAGGTCTTCATAACTCCAGGCAAAGACATCCTGGAATTATCTCATTAGCTCACATATTTGAGATTTTTGTCAGGGGGCAAAGGTTTAGATAACTTTACCATTTTTGTATCTTCCTCAGTTCCCAAATTATAGTCCTCAATATCTACTTTTAAGGGTTCCATCTTAGGTTTCTTTGGAATATCATTGAAATCAAAGAGATCTTCCAAAGGAGTTAATCCCTGAGGCAAATGATTATCTTTTAAATTGATTACTTCAGATTCTCCTTCAATAATTTCATCAATATCCATTTCTTTAAGATCTTGCATTTCTTTGTTGGTAAATTTTGTTGAGTGAAGCAATTGAGTTGCACTTTATGCTGAAATTTCTGTTTCTATCTTATTTGTTTGATCAAACTCACTAATTGTATCTACATCTATGCTAATGTTACAAAATTCTTCATCTAAGGTCAAGAAATTGTTAATCTGCTTATCACTATCAAACACTTGCCAGTTCTTCAAATTGTCAGGTATAGCTGGCTTATGTCTAATCTCAGCTGTGAATTGATGATTAGGTTCGAATGGTAATTTGCAAGTGATGGCAAACATTGACAGACTATGAGCTTGCAAGTTATGTTTTCTTGGGATTTTGGCAAGCTTAGTTTCCAAAAATGTGTTGAGAATCTCTATCATTGTATCTCTGTAATACTTCAATCTGGGATCATTTGTTGAATATTGCCCTTTAATCTATTGAACTATTAACTCAGAATCTCCTAAAACAGACACCCTAATTGCTCCTAATCTTTTAATCAATTTAAGACCTAGCAATAGAGCTTCATATCCTGTCATATTATTGGTGCATCTAAAGTTTAATCTATAGGCATGGCCTTCAGCATGGTCGTTTTCAAGATTGTGCACCCAAACTCCTGCTCCTGCTCCTAATTTGTTAACTGAACCATCAAATTCTAAGTGCCAAAGAATTTCATGTTCATAATTGGTGTTAGGAGTCTTAGGAATCTATTTAATAGGGAGATCTGGTTTTTTAGTTTCTTCCGGTTTCTCTTGGATGTCTGATGTTTCATTATTCTCAGAAATTTCTTGTATTTGAACACTAGATTTTCCATTTGTAATTTCTTTTGGTTCTACTGCTAAAACTTCCAATTCATTTGAGGAATCACTTTCAGCATTGTAAAGAATGAAAGAATCCATATCAAAGTGTATTGAGTAGATAGGAAAATTTTGGGGTTTCTCTTGACTACTTACAATGTATTTCTTTAAGGTTTCTCTGTATAGTTTCTTAGGTTGACCGAACATTGAAATAGTGGCATAAGACATGTCCAATTGTAGAGATCCTTGAAGCTTTTCACCCTAAGACCTGGACAATAACATGCCATACTTTGGTGGAATATCAGCTACTACTATGTCCATTAAGATTGTTTTGGCAGGATATTGAACTAGTGATACACACAAGTCTTTGATTAATCCTAAACATTTGACCTGACTTGAATCGAAAGAAAAGAGGTCTTTGTACGGCCTGGTGATGTCTAGGTCTAATTTCTCCATTACAGATTTAGGCATTAAGTTATGAGATGTGCCAGAATCAAACATATCATTATGAAGTATTTTATCATGTATGTTCAAACTTACATAGAAAGGAGGGATTCCTCCATCCACTGTTTTTACATTCACTTTAGGGCCAAAAATCAATTCAAGCTGGTCACCAAAAACATTTACTGAATCTTCATTAACTGAGATTTTGAGTGATCTACTGATCTGGCTTTTGTAGACATCATGCTTAGCTAATTCAGACAATGTAACAACTATTTTTAATTTGCCTACTTCAGTCTCTAGATTAAAAGGTTTTTTAGTTTGAGTTCTTGTCTTTCAGACAGTTGGATTCTATTTTTCTTCTGTATTCTCTGTGTTTCTCTCCTTTTCAGGAGTGCGATTATTGGCTAAAGTTTCCAAATCAACTTCTGGAGGTTCTTCCACATTTCCTTTGGAAGGAATAGAAGTGGAAGGTTGTCTGTTATTTGGTTGATTATCAGATACATCTTCAATAATTGGGTTAGCTGGATTAGGATCCGTTCTGGAAAGAATATGTACAGGGGTGGTGTCGGTCTTACCTTTGTTAGGCTGCTTTGTAGCTTTCTATTTATTGGTTTCAGGGATATCTATTATTCTGCTCCTCAGGTTATATTGTTTTTGGACTTCATAAATGGCTATATCATATCCCTCCCTAAAGTCAAATGATTCACCTGACTGAGTTTGGAATTGTTTAAGAATGTGAGCTTCTTGATTCTCTTGGGTCAAGAAAACCTATTGTTCATTGTTGAGTCCCATCAAATTGATTTGGGTATCTTCTGTTGGTTCATCAAAAGTTGAGGCTTCAACATAATTTTCCTGGAATGGGGGCCTAAGGTTTTGATTAGGGCCAATCTTTCTAGTGTTCGGGTTTTGATTCTTCCTGAAATTTGGATTTCTCCCAGTATTACTTGGTTGACCATCCCAAGGGGATTTCCTTTCAATTGTTTCTACTCTATCTCCTAGCCTATCCATTCCTTTAATAATAGCATTTAGTTTCTGTTCAAAGGCTGAGGGCTCTTCTTTCAAAGGTATCCTCCTTTCATTTATGGCTTTAGCTCGTTTGGATATCAGGTTGGCTTCAACACTGACAGCTATACTTTGCATATCTTCTAAAGTTCGAGGAGCTCTTTCCCTAAGGTGATATGCCATATCAAAATCAAATCCATCTAGGAATTTGATCAATGCCAAATCTGGAGGAGGTCTGAGGTTTTGAGGGATAGCATTGTAAACATTATTGAACCTAGTACAGTAATCTTGTACAGTTTCTTGTGTTCCTCTATTCAGGTTTTCATATTCTGATAAGATCTGGAGACGATCTTTCTTCTTTTCCCATCTGTTCAAGAATGTTGTATATAGAGCTTGTAGGTCATTGATATTGTATGCAAGGAGGGCTCTAAACCAGGTTCTAACATCTCCAATCAGACTTTGAATGAAGATTCTCATTCTGACATCATCTATATCAATTTCATATATCTCAAAGTAGTCTGTCATCTTTTTGGTATGTTGTTGTGCAGTGTAAGTGCCAGAACCATCGAAAAGGGTGATTTTACTTTGATAATCTTGGGGCATAGCCCCTAGATTGGCTAGCAAAACCAGAGGAGTGTATCTATTTGCCATTGCAGTAGATAGGGTTGAAACAATAGCTGGGGTTGGTCTTGGAGTGGTGGGTGGAGGGGTGGAAGGGGTGGTTTGAGGTTGAGATGTCTGAGGTGCTGTTGATGAACTTGGAGAGGCTGAAGTGATTACAGAAAGGCTTGGTGTTCCTACAGAGGTAAGCTCAGATTGAATGGAATTCTGCAAATGTCTATCAAGATGTGAAGTGACAATCTCAAGTTGTAAATCTTCGATAAATAAAGGGTCATGAACTTTGTGGGCTAACCCGGAATCAGAAAAGGTTACAAATAAAGAGGTCTCAAAATACTCATCAAAGGATTTGTCCTCAAGGTAAATCCACTTCACAGGATAGGATCTTGATCTATATAAAGGCCGAGAACTAGCAGAACTCTCTTGACTTTCTTGTCTCCTAAGAATCCTAGGGATCAGATTAGGGTTCTCAAACACAGGTGGTGGATTTGGATCAGGGTTAGCTCTGGTGTAATGAGTCCTTTCTGAAGCCAGGTTTCTAGGTATGATTTGGTTTTTTCTTTAAATAGGTTGGACAATACAACTTCTTACAGTTTCTTTAAGAGGCTTTAGGTATGGGATTTGAACTTTCTTAAAGACTTATTTGATAAGAGGAACTGATCAAGTATTTGAAACCAGATGTTCAATCCATAAACTAGACCGAAGATAGATTGAAGCAACATTCATTTACTTATGCAATTGCAAAGCAAGAGAAGTTCAAAGGCTACCTGGCTAACTTCAGGCTCCGTCTATAGTTTATAAAGTAAACAATAGTAACAAACAAATTATTCAGGTCCCCAGCAGAGTCGCCACTATGTTATCACTCAGATTTTCCTTGAAGTTGTTGGGAAGAGGAAAGGGATCTGAGGTAACCACAAACCAACTTTTAGGTACAGAATCTAGACAATCTGTACCCAGAGAGGGCTCTCTCTTTACGATTTAGCTTGGTTTTGAAAGATATTAAGTTAGTTGTGAAGTTTAGAAGTCTTGTTTGAGTTTGGGTGGTGAGATTCAATAGCAGAGGGGTAAAACTGAGTAGCTTAGGCTATTGGGCTAATGGAGTCAAAGAAGATGGCTTAACTGGACTTGGTTTCTTAACAAAAGATGGTTTCATAGGGCAAGATGGTCAAACAGGGAACAAATAACAACTTGGAATAGATGAAATGGGTTTAAAATGGGTGAAGGGCAGTTAAGAATCCTTCAGCCTATTTAAAGAAGGAACTTGAATGATTACTACTAAAGAGCAGTTAAGTATTCTTTAATAAATAATCAAAATGAATGAACTAGAAAATAGGAGCAATTAAGATTTCACTGTATATCCTAATTCAGAAGAAAACATGGAGAATAATAACAATTGAAAATGGAGTGCAATCAAGCATATTCTGAATTACTCTTTTTTGTTTATCATTTAGATATGAAACATAGATGATATAATAAACAAGGAAAACTTGAAAACATAAGGTATAGAGAACATATTGGTCTGATGTTTGATTCAAGAAATCTGTGGAAAGTCCTTTGCATCAATTTTTTATCCAGCAAGCCATACAAAAGTTGGTCCAACAACACTTTATTCCAAAATAGTCAATATTACAACAATGTCTAAGAATCCACCCTCAATACTCCAATTGAGGGGGTATTTATACAAAACATTTTGCAATGAAATATCTCATAACAAAGTGAGATATAAACTGGGGTGACTAATCATATCCTTCAAGAAAATAGGGCTAGAAGACCTCGTAAATGACAGATAAGGCAACTGAATGGTTCACTGTCCCTATTTTCGAGAATGTGTTGGAGTTAGGCCCTATGATTTGGCCATCTTGTTGTCCTTGGTGTAATTATGTGCTGGCTACTCTATTTTGACCTTCCTACTGATACACTTTACCTACATCTGATACTCTTTATCTCTTGATCTCTTTTCATCCTCTTTATCTTCATTGACTGTAGTAAAAATCAAAATTTACCTTTTACCTAGAATAAATTACAAAATTTCAAGCATTTATTCCCACCATTTTGGCTGTGGTATTTTGGTTTTCTGAAGATTTCTGAGGGTTTCATCTATTTTTGTATACCTGAAAAATGTAGGCTGAATTGGGAACAAGTGTTTTAGTTCATGCTCGACATAGAATAAGTTCTCTAGGTTGTCGTAGAGCACCTTGCCTATAGGCAATGCTTTTATCCCTGATGCACTTGTTGATGAACCTGCTTGGTGGCCTACATAATTATTCAATTTTTACACATAATATTTATGCCTCATTAACCTGTCATTGCTCACTAAAGGACTAGGTAGCCCTTTATTTTGAAAAATATCAAACTTTTCCATAAAAGCATTAATCTCTGCTTGCATGTCATGACATCTTCTTTCTAAATTTTGCATTAAAGTTTTCTTGGTTAATACCCTTTTGATTTCCAAAATGGTTTATGTCCTGTCATTAATGCCTAACTCTTCTAGCTGTTCTTTATTTCTAGTATTCAAAAAATGTATAATCCTGTTGGCTTCCTCAGGCATTTTTCCTAATTCTGCCTTTGTTCTTTGGATTTCTTCTTGGGCTACCTTCACAAGATCAATCTACTCAAAAATTACTTGGATGGATGGCCAAACATCATTTATGGATTGAGTGATGTTGGCCCAAAGAATTCTCTTGATTTCTGTTAGAGGCTTGTCAAATGTAAGATCTTTCTCCAATGATTTTACTTTGTTTTATAACATTTTAATCTCTCTTGTTTTTTTTACAACATTTACCTTTGAGAGATCATAAATTTGTTCCATTTTTGCATATTTCTCCTTTAGCTTATTTAGTTCTGAAACTTGTATTTTCAGGTCTTCCATTGATTTTATTAGCTCTTCTGTGCTAAATTAGCAGTACTACCATGTGCTACACCTGCTGTTCCTATTGTTGTTGTACTTGTAACTGCCTCTGCTGTGACTGTTGGAATATTTGGTGCCAATGCTGCTCCAAGAGTTGATGGGACTGCTGTTGATACTACTGGTATGACATTGGGATGCTGGGAGGTCGACTCTCCCTGTTTGTCCTTCAATGCTTTTTCAAGTGCTTGTTCAGTATCATTTAGTCGTTCATTGAGCTTTAAGAGTAAATCCATCAGCTCTTTTTCAGATTTTTTCTTTATAACCTCATCAATCTGTGGATGTCTTGAAAGTGGCAGTTTTAGTTGCTTCCTTAGGGCAGCAATATCTTCATCTTTCTTTTTGATCAATGCTTCTGTAGCCTTTGCATCTTTTGGATCATGGCCCAATCCAATAATTATTTCTTATAAGGTTTTTATTCTAATATCTTTGGCCTGAGAGGAGGCCTTTCCCAAGTGTAGTTGAGTAGTAGTGTTGTCCAAAGAATTTTGTAACCTGTGGGCCATCATTGCCTTGCCAGTCAAGGTTGAGTAAATCATTTCTCCCGTTTGCTTATGCAACTCAATTTGATCCAAAGGATGAATATCCTTTGCCATGACTTCAAAATTTGTTTTGAGATAATCTACTGCTGATCTAGGCTGCTGCACCTTGGGCTTGAAATAGCTCATTATCATCTTGCCTTCTTTGATGTCATAGGCTGACATCAATCTCTGTTGATTTATAGGAGCCATCTTCAAATATCGGTTATAAACCTGCAGCCTCAATGGACCATTCCTAGCTTTTATTTATGTGAATGTTTTCTTGATGTCTGAGGCATCAGTCCTTGGGGCCTTGGAAGAAGATATCTCTACGCTTTTCTGCCTTTCTAGCTCCTGCCTTTGAGAGCTAGTGGATGTTCCTCCTGTTGGGAAAGTTTGTTGGCTTTCCACTCTTTCTTCCCTTTGATTATCTGTATTTTCTTTTGCAAATTCCTCCTTTGAAAGGGGATTTAATCTCTGTCTCTTTGTTCCAGGCTGTCCTGATGGCTCACTGGTAGGGGTAGTTTTTTCCCTGTCTCTCTTTTTATTTCTTTCCTCATTTAGAGGAGTTTGCAAAACTGGAGGCTCCCCTATATTGATCTGAGTGGGAGGAGTCTGTATTTAAGCCTGTTCTTTGGAGGTTTCAGGCTGCTTGGACATTGTAGACTGTTCAATGTGTTGAAAGATGGTCTCTAATTCCTTGCCCTTTGATGACCCTGTAGCTAGTATATTTGTTTCCTGTGAAGGTTGCTGAGAGGTTCCAACACTGGAGGCACCAACTCCTGACCTTTGAGATAACTTAAATGGTACCTGCCCAAAAGAATCCAAGTCAAGTGTTTTCTCAAGATCTCTCATAGCTTTCTCAAAATTGACCTGTTCACTATCATGCTCTACTAGGGTACCTTCCATCCATTCATCCATATTTGAATATTTTTCAATTTCTGGAATTCTATGGTGAATATATGGGGAAAACCTATTCTTCATTCTCCCATCACATATAAAACTGTTAGGATCATATGGTTTCCACCCAAAACTCTTTTGTAACTTAAGTTGCTCTTCTAATTTTTTTTTTGCTTCTTTCCATGCTTCCCTAGTGTTGCAGACAAAAGGGCCTAGCTGATTCTTGATTCTAAGCTGACCTTTCTTCTTGGCATTACAAAAATGGACTAGGTCTGCATTTATCATTTGCATGAAATATTCCAATGCAAAGAGTCTCATTGGCACATACTTTGGCAGCTTAAAAGGGCAGAGTTCACACCCATAAATCCTGATTTCTATGTGATTCTTATATAGGGACCAGTCACCTATCCTGTAGTACTTGGAGAGCTGGAGGATTTTCTTGATATCACCATTTATCTTGGGAGGAGAAACTCCTGTTAATAAAGTGGTTGCTGGATGGATAAATAGGTCAATGAACTCATTGTAGGTGTAAGGGGTCTCAATGGAATTATGGAAAATGGGACTCCAAAAAATGACAGACCTTGGAATGCCTCTAGTGTCAAGTTTCTTGACATGGAAAGGGAAGTTGTCTGACTGATAATACAATAGAAGATGATAGATGAAAGTAGTGTATTTGAAGACTCCTTTATTGTCCAACCTTAGGAATTGGTCATGAATTTTGTTGGCAATATAAGAGGCATAATCATATTTAATAGCAGGGGGTTGTCCAGGAGTAAAAATTGACAATAACACCAAGGTTATCTCATCAACATACTCCCTGAAGTTGAATCCCATGATTGAGGCTATCATATCAATAATAATTCTTCCTATATCTGTAAAGAAAACCTATAGATAAGGAGGTGAGCCTTTAGGCTGATGTTTAGGGTCAATGAACATCTGACAGAAGCGAGTCAGTTACGATTGAGACAATTGGGGAGCTATTTCAAGTAAGTATCCCATAGAAAGGGGAGTGAGAGCATGATTGGAGTGGAATTGAAGCATTTCATTGATGGACTAAGCAGTGATGGGAAAAAAAACTGTTTGACTTGGGGACATCACTGCTCTTTGGTTAGGGTCATAATTGGCATTGTAGTGATGAATGATATCTGGGAAAACATGGATTGAAGGGAGGAAGTACATGGGAAGGTTGGATTCCCACAGTCCTAAGATGTCAGAGCCATTAAGATAGCTGTCTCTAGCTTGTCAAAAGATCTTAAGGTGATTTTCATTACCGAATAAGTCTTTTATCTGAAAATCTTTATCGGCCAGAGGCAGATAATCTAAATCCTTGTGAGGGGCGTTCATAGGTACAACATTCAGAGCTATAGGAGTTTCTATCTCTAGTTCTTGTGGATTCAGGAATGGAATTTGGGTTTTCTGTGAAAAATAGTGAAAGCAGCAGGTTTGGGAACCTATAGAGTGAAACAAAGACTGAAAGTATAGTGAAATTGGTATTTTTTGTGGAATATTCAGTATAAAACCAAAACTTGTAGGTTTTCGGTGGAAATGGGTAAATACCTGTATTAGGGAAGTGAACAATGCATTGGCAGGATGGATAACAAGTTCTGGATGGCATCGCTGCAATTTTTTTGACCAGGTGGCAGTTGAAAAGCTTTAACGGTTGACTGGGACGTCGCTTTGCATGGGAACACAGTTTGCCGTATAAAACATCGAAAATGACATTTCATTGGTTTTATTCACAAAATCTAGGTTGGCGGGGGTTTTTTGGATTATTGGGCGGGTGACATATGCAGGGAAATGACGATTTTGTCATTTTATGGAGGGCGGTAAGCGGTATGTGATTGCACCGCTTTTGGAGGTGGGTAGTTTTCAGCCGGGGGATAGCAATTCCACTATTCGCATGCCGCGTGCAGAGGTACGGGAGGAAAACCACCTGGTGATCGCGCGGGGCGTGATATCGATATCGACTGTCGAATGATGGGGACGGGATTGAACGGTGGACGGGAGGCATATAACGGCAGAGTTTGACTGTGGCGGGCCCAACACAATAAAAATATTTAATTGTATTGGCTTAATGCGATTGGTTGGGGGGTGGTTCTTAATTAACCGTAAGCATTAATTAATTTCAATTAATCCTGTTTGACAAGTATCTATGGTTATATTTAACCGGGGTGGGATATATACTATTTCGGGGCTTTATATAGTTAAAATAATACGGGAGTGGGTCAATTTTTCCAAAGGATTTATATAATATAAGTCAGAAATTAATATGAAGCAATGTGATAAAAACATTAGAGTATACATTTAAACTTAGGCTTAAAGTGAAAAAGGGGTTTTTATGTGATATTGTGCATTTTTCCTAAGTAAAATAGGATTTTACTTAGGAAAAGACTTATGAGAGTGAATGCATGATTTATGGATTGTTTTAAGTATTTAGGCCATTTAAATTATTGGGCCGAGGGTCCGGTCCCTCCAGAAGTCAGAGAAATGCTCTGAGCCCCTTTAATTTTCAAAGACCTTGATACTTTAGGGGGAATTAGTGAAGTCTTTAGGGAAAAATATGAAGGGAATTTAATTATTTAACCTTGTTTTGCTTGAACTACATCAAGTGTAATGTTTGCTTTGCACTTCTAATAAAAGGGAAACTTAACACATTTAGAGACATTATCCATCACAAGTAATTCTGCAACACCATCTACCTACCCTACCTACTTTAGCTTGACATTTTTTCTTCTTTGTTAGGGTGCACTTGGACTGGCAAACCCTTATCACACTTTTTCTTTTACATATAGAAATCTATCTAAGTCTAACCTTATTACATCCAAGGGCTCAAATTAAACTGTTGAGCTCCTTTTATTCACTCTACCTATCTACTTATCTGCCAAGATTAAACAATTTGGTCAGATTTTATTCTCTATCTCTAAAACATAAAATTGAAAGTATGAACTAGTCAAGTTTAAACTATTTGACTGTTCACCAATTGTGGCATAAGTTACAAGTTGCACACAATTTGATTATTACATAAGAGTAAAAAGTAGTGGCATTTATACTTACACACTTTCCTTCGTATTTCTTTTGGTGGGGTTCATTTTTATTCACTTTTTTGACCATCTTATTCTTTTTACCTTTTGATTTTTCTTTTAGGGTATACCCTCTTTACATTTTTTAATTTTTTGACAATATGGAAAACCTTTGCAACAAGGAAAAGTATGAACATATTACATAGCTCATCAAGTCAATCATGATATATGACACCTATTGGTATAGGAGCATAACATATTCGACAATAACTCGAGCATTTGTTAGGATTTTGAGACCTTTTTCAATGATTTTTTTTTGAAAGTTATGTTCTCAATTAAAGAAATTAAAGAAAAGGTTAAAATGATGCAATGGAAGGATTTTCTATTTTAGTGCCTAAGAAAGCCTTGCAAATGTGAAGGGCTTGGTATTTTCTTGACTCAAGATTAGTTGCTGATGCGGGAGCATTAGCCCAAAGGGAAATTATTGTAAATAATAGACATAGGGGTCATGCATTAGTTTCCTAAATTCCAAGTTAATTAGATATTCTCAAAATAAATAAAACTAGGAGAGCTTTTAGGCATAAAGGAGTGGATGTGGACCTTTAAGTGATAAGGATAGCTTTTCTATTTTAGAACAGGGAAAAAGATGAAAAGATGCTTTTGCCATATGTATGCATTGCATGAGATTTAGTTGAGTGATTTTAGGATTTTTTTATCATGCCAAGTTTAATAAATTAGGGAGCCTCAAAGGCATGGAAGGCAAGGAGTGAGTGTGAGAAGTGAGCAAGGATTCTCCTTGGGAGCCTTCGGGCAGTTTATAAAAGGGCCATAGATTTGCATATCTGGCCATTAAAAGAACCTCTATGTGAATGCTTGTTTTTATGTAAATATGAATATGGTGATTTCAGTTCTGTATGGGTATATCGGCGTTTAAACAACTGTGAGATATGGCTATGCATGTGGTGACAGAAATTGATGTTATACAACTTGAATTTGAATGAAGTGATAATGGTTCTTATTTTTCCAGTGCGCAATGTGTGTATTAGTTATTGACTCAGCTTGGCTTCCGTTGTCCATGCGCAGTTGCTGTGTGTACTAATTGTTGAATCCGCTGCCTTTCATGTGATGATACATGTGTTTTCCTGAAGACATACTGCCTTGAATCGATTCTTGCCCCACAGAATTCTTGAATCTCGATCTCAGTTTATACTTGAATTTATGCCTGGAAGTTTATACGTGTATTCTGGTTATAGGCGGAGTTTTATGCTTCTATGTTCCCTTCATTGCGACGGGAGAAGGGTTGGTATAAATTTAATAACGCCGGTTGTACATTTCTCCATTGCAATCCTAGTCTTTTGGTTTCGGCCCTCGAGTACGCCCGGGGAGATGGTGTTTCACACAGGCTCTGAGTTTTCATTTTAATTTCTGCGTCTTAAGTTCGTTTACAGGTCGACTAAAAGCCTAGGGTTTACTTTAAATGTTGAACGCGCGCAGGTGCTATTTTTGGCAGTTATAAAGTAGTATTATTCGTGTTGATTATGGTGAACAGTGCAGAGCTCTTCTCGGATATAGACAAGGAGAATTACGCCTAGCAGGCGCTCATAACTTTAAGGGGGACCGTGATGCTTACAAGGATAGGAAGGCGACTAGGAGGGCGATGAATCTTTCTTTTTGTCCAGCTGATTTAACCTTTTAAAAAATGCGTTTGGTGGAGTAGCATCATTGTCAGATAGAGTTATGATTGACTCTTGAGTGGAATCGATTTTGAACATAAGCATAGTTTTTATGATACATGAGATTACAACATCGTGAGAGGTGCATGTTTTATGCGCCCGGTTGTAGAAGGTCCTGGTAGTAGTGGCCTGGGAGTGGCCTGGGCTGCATCAGTTGCATTTGACTTCCTAGCATTTATTTTAATGTAGTTTTTGTTGTGTTTATATTGCTATCCTTGAAGTTGGTGATCTATTGTGTGTGTAATAGGAAGTATTAACTACTAAGAACTCTCAAAGGTAATATTGATAGATGAATAACTTTAAATGTCCCTACTTGACACTTTAGTATTACATGATCATGCAAAATTATTAATCAATATTAAAGGGAATATGGTTAACGTGCAATTTTTCTTGGCTTGTCATATAATTACTACAATTTGGCCCACAATAATATATTTGAGGCTACTTTTTGGTTGTTACTTATGGAGCTTCCCTTTGGCTCATAAAAGCATCGAGGATAATGTCCATTGCATTGGTAGTGGACATCATCAAAGAGGAATTCACCAAAATCATTAGAGGACATGGGAGAAATTGGTAAAATGAGCAGATAACCACTAGAGAAACACTGAGGCACCATAATTTCTTGTGTATTTAGATTCACTCGAAATTAAAACACAATTTCAGGCTAATTTTTTTTCTGAATATTTTCATGTATACAGAAATACTTAAAACACAATTTCAGGCTAATTATTCAAACTAATAATTAACTAATTGTCATAATTTATAATTAAATAGTATAATATGATTAATATTATAGGAAACAACTATAGGGTTTGACTATGAGGGGCATTGTAACAATATATGTACACTTCTCATTGTATTAGACAACCATCTCTCAGAGTGTGATATCCATCCAACGAAATGTACTCCCATAGACCATCGTGGGATTGAATTTTTTTCTTTTAGTGGACAAGTGGTGATATATTTTAGCAGGCCTTAGTGTTCTGCTTCCCTAAGGTTTTGACACTACTCACAAGCCAGCACCTTCATTCAACTAAGTGAGGTACTCATTTTTTAAAGTTGAATCATTTTGTCTCCACAATCCAATATGATGTTGGATCAATCTCATGATCCTAAAAACATAAGTCACAATAGCAAGGAACTTTTAATGTGGGAAAAAGAATATCCAAATTTAAGGAACATGACTCTTTTAGAACAAACAATAAGGATATTTTTTACACTGATATTTTTTTCCCATCTGTTTTCACAAGTTATGTATTGCCTGATTTAACATGTAACTTAGTTGGTATGATTGTGCCTAAGGTTTTGTTGAAGGTTGAATACTAAGTTCCTAAGGTGTTATTTTTTATGGTGTAGCCGCATAGTGGCCACTATCGAATGTTGAGGTATATGTCGTATAAATCTTTTATAGTCTAATTTATTTTATATTCAAGTATTCATTGTCTTTCATGTGTTATACTTTGCATTGTATCTTCTTTCATTTTCGGGAGAGGAACTCAATATTGATGGTAACAAGCAGCAGTTGAAGAAAGAGGAGAACATTAACACTAGAGAGACAAATGCAAAATGGGAGAGAGAAGAGAATCTGTCTAGTGATACCCTTAGAGCCAATATCTTGCATAAAACATGCTCATAGAGACTGATAGTCAAGCCTTCAGAGTTGGTGAATTTACTTGCAATGATTTGCAAACACAATGATAATATTTTGAAATGGTGAAATAATATTTCATGTGTAAATTGTAGTCCAACCGATATTAAGTTGGAAACTCATATTGTAATACTTGATATTCTATATAATAAAATTTATATGGTTGAAATTATTTTTATTCGCACTTGATATTATTTAGTCTTGTAATTAACATATGTAACTTTGCGTTATCATATTAGATAAACATGCACATTGTATGGCATTTTTTAAAATTTAGTCGCAAAATCATAGTAATTAATTTATGTTGATTAATAATAAACACATAAAATCAATCTAAAACTATTAAATTAGTAGTTTATATTAATTAATGATGAACACGAATAAAATGAATGTATGATTAAATTAGTCATTTATAATGATTGTCAATGAAATGAAACGAAACTGCTAAATTAGTGGTTTATCTAATGAATATGAAAATACCGAAAAAAGATAAATGACTACTACAAATGATAATTTTTTTATTAAACTGATCACTAAATTTTTCATATATATGACTATTAGTAGCTAATTTACAGTTTCTTATAATACAACTAAAATTTAGTCATATTTCTTTGGTCATTAATTGGTTTCAAATGATGATTAAAATTTGCATATATATGACTATTAGTAGCTAATTTAGAGTATCTTATAACACGACCAACATTTTGGTCATTAATTGGTTTTCTCAAGGATTCATATAGCAATATATTTTGTTGTACATTTGGTCATTAATTGTGACAATTAATAATTAAACTAATGAAAAATTAATGACCAAATTAATGACTAAATATACTACTAGATGGTAAAATTAAGGAAACCAATTAATGACTAAGCTGAAAATGACTAAAGGTTGGTCGAGTTATAAGATACTGCTACTATTGGTCACCGACTAAAAATTTGTCATTTATATACAAATTTTAGTTGTTTTTTTAGTAACTAATTAGTCATTTTGTACTAGTGAAGCTCGGCATCAGCTCACCACCTTCACCATCACAAGCATGTCAAAGATTTCATCTCATCACAACGGACCGATTTTCAGTGACGTCTTGCATGGATTTATCAAGCCATGTTGTCTCACATGGGCACATGTAAATTGTAATGTAACTTCTTGTCAAGTGGAAGTTCAAGTGTTGATATTTGGATGTAATAGCCATAGAGTAGATGAAGAGTCATGAAGGTAGATGAACTGTCACAAAGGGGAATGTCAAGGGTCACCCCACCCTTTGCTATAAATAGAACCTCATAACTCATTGTAAAGGCTTTTGGTCAGCCAAGCTTCCGTTAAGACCATCTTAGAGAAAGCTTGGACAATATTGTAACGAGCCTTGGCTTCTCCACTACACAGAGCTAGTACATCTCTTTGGAGGAGTAGGAGGTTTTGGCTGTAAAGTTCCACTATAGGAACTAGTGGTTGGACATGGATGTATTGTATGACTGGAACTTACACTTCTTAATATAACAGAGCCATCTGTTACACTAAAAAATGTCACCATGACTATTTACAGTTAGTATGGCTCTATCAACAGTCATGCTATCCTCTTAGGCAAGTCTTATACCTCTGCTCTCCATGTCAAACTCCAAAAAAGAGAGAAAGTCTTTATAAATGTATTTATCTCTGGGTACGCAGGTTCTCTCAACCTTACCTGCGGGGACGCACCCAATGTTCACAAAAGCTGCGTCCAAAGACGCTCTGTATGTAAAGGGACAGGTGCGTCCCCCTGTAAAGGTTAGAATGCGCAAGTTTCATCTTTAAAAAGTTACTTGTGGTCATTTCTAGAGCATTCTAGAAGGTTGTTCGACGTGTATTGGGCGCCTCCAGATGGTTCATGCACTCCTATCAAAGAGGAACTTATCCCATCAATAAGGGAGCTATCCCACCCAAAGAGGGGATTATCCCATTGATGGTGGACCTGATTAACCTCCTCTTGAGCACTATAAATACAGGCATTGGGCCAGAAGGAGGAGAGGTTGAAAGCTAAACATTTCTAAGGGTAGATGCTGCAGGAATTAGGACTCCCATTTAGAAGCTTGTGAGGAGAGATTGCCATCTTTGCTTGTTCTATTTGGAAGTGGGTGAGCTTTGTCAAAGTAAAGGAGAACTCTTGATGGACCCTGGGAGGGACTTGCACAACACCAAGGCTCAGGTTGTATTTGTTCCTTTTGTTACCTATTAATGCAAATGAGTCCATTCTTCTCAATAACTTGTTATTTATGAGTTGTTTCATGTACTCCTTGGTCTATGTGTTAAATATGTTTTATTCTATGAGATTATCAAGTGCTATTTAATCGTTTGATTGTTAGTGTATGCAGGTTTCAAAGTGAAGGAGGAGCTCATCCGGATCAAGCTCATTAAAAAATGAATCAAGGATTTTAGAGCATAGTTCCTTGTCTTATGCCAAGCTCGTTAAAAAATGAATCAAGGTTTTTAGAGTAGAGTTTTTGTTAGGTAGATTGTAGAGTGTAGTTATGAGCATAGTTCCTTATCCTGTGTCAAGCTCGTTTAAAAAATGAAACAAGGGTTTTGAGGATAGTTCTTTTCCTGTGTCAACCTCACTAAAAAATGAAGCAACTCCCACAAGGCTTTCCAAGATCTTGAAAGTAAAGCTTCATTCCATCCACCTCATTGAATGCAATGAAGCTTGGGGGGCATGTACCTCGTTTTGCGTCATTATGATGGGGGCATGTGAACTTTTAACAAGCATAGTTTTTCGTTTCAAGCTTACGTAAACATGAAACTGAATCCGAGCATAGTTCTTTTCCTGTGTCAAGCTCGTTAAAAAATGAAACAAATCCTCCTCTAATTGAGTCGAGAGTTTGACTAGATCTCGTAAATGTTAAGTTGTATATTTAGGTTAGTTATTTCATTTTTTTGTGTAATTTTCTTGCAGTTTTAGGTCCAGTCTTTCAATGATCTTGTAACTCAACCTTCATTTCATCTAGCTGGTTGAATGAAATGAAGCTGGGGGGCATGCGCTCTAGCAGTTACGCTTAGGGGGCATCAAGCACAGTTTCTCTCTGTTTCAAGCTTGTGTAAAAATGAAACTACTTTGAAGCATAGTTTTTCTCTGTTTCAAGCTTTTGTAAAAATGAAACCTATCTCGAGTCAATTTCGGTTATTTTCAAGACTCGTTAAACTCATGAAAATCCCGAGATTATTTTGCTATCTTTCATTCTCGTAAAACAAATGAAAATGCCGAGTTCTTTCCGTCGTTTCCTGCTCGTAAATTAAATTGAAAGTCGGCCATATGAGTACATTTTTATCATTTTTTCGAACTCGTTAAAACTTACGAAAAAGTGAAACCATGGAGTTCTCTTTTAAGCCCCTTTTTCAGACTCCTAAAACATGAAAAGATTGTCGAGCGTTTCTTTTACACTCGTTAAAACGGAATTAAAAGACGGTCCCCTTATAGCTCTTTTCTGACCGTAAAATCAGGAAAAGATTGCCGGGTTTTTGTCGTTTCAAACTCGATACGGAAATAAAACGACGTGTCCTTGATCGCTTTTTACTTTTCAGGTCAGTGGCACTAATTATGAAAGTACTCCTTGGTCGCAAGATCAAGCGGTTCCCCCAGGTATTATTTTATACTTTTTCGGGCTTGAGGGACACAAATCTACGAAAAAGTTCAACTTGGAGTCTTCTTAAGTTTTTCAGACTCTCTAAAATTGAAAAACGCCGAGTTTCTCCTATACTGGGCTCATTAAAATTTCACAGTAAAGGACCTGTTCAATTACAAACAGGAACGAACCGCTCCTTCCTAGGGTTCGAATCAAAACTAGGTTGGACTCATCCGAAGGATGAGCTTATAATCAAGCATATGTTATCCTCCTCAAGCTTGTAAAAAATAAAGAGGTACTTGCCAGAAATGGTGGGGGAAAAGAGAGAAGAATGAGCCCATTTGTTACCTTTTGTCTCAGAAGAAACTTTATTACCACTCTTGAACACGACACTTTTCATTCACCTGGGTTGGGAAATCTTTTACCTCACAGTTGATCAAACCACTTTGAAAGTCTTTAACCGGGTTCCGGGGATTAACTTTGAGTTATTCGTCACCAAGCCATCTGTCGTGTCGTTATGTGTTCAAGAGGTCTGCAAGCAAAACTTTCATCTGCAAAATACTTGTCATCCATTTGACCATCCCTGAGTCAGTCCTTACAGCAACATTTCTTCAACTTGAACAATGATTTCGTGTTGCGGGCTTGCCTGCAACGGGTCGCTTTCTATCGACATCAGCACATTATCTAGAGAGATGACTTAGAAATCGTCAGTACCTTGAAGTCTGCATGCATCAATGGCAGGTTTCTCGCCTTTGACGTCAGTTTACATCATTGACTTTCGATCGAAGGATTCCATGAAATGTTCGACATCAACGCATTCATTCGCATCTCATGGATTGTACTGGGTACTTTGAGAACCATTGACATTACTGGTGGTCTCTCTCACGCTTGTTAACAGTTTACATCATCGACTGGTAATCAAGTGGTTTCTACCATGTTCGACATCAACTCATTTATTCGCATGGCTAGAATCGTACCAATTCGGGAAGTAGAAATGAAGACCCTGGATCTAGTTTCCACCATCCAGGCTGCGAGGAGTTTTGTATTCATTATCTAAGTAGACTAATCATAAACAGATGGCTGCGCCCATACTGTGTCTACAAAAGTCTATGATTATGATGTACTGCAAGATCATTCCTGTATCAGAGTAGTTAGTCTGTTAGTTAAAGTTTTAATCTGAGTATGGGAATGCCTACCTCAGTGATGATATAATCTTATACATGTATTTTGTGTTGAAAATTGCAGGTTCTGACCAGGCTCTCCGCGAGATAATCCTTGAAATGATAAAGCGCTTCACCCTTCCTAGATAATACAAAACCCTAATCTATTACAGGCTTCGCACTTTAGGGGGCAATCTGTTACACTAAAAAATGTCACCATGACTATTTACAGTTAGTATGGCTCTATCAACAGTCATGCTATCCTCTTAGGCAAGTCTTATACCTCTGCTCTCCATGTCAAACTCCAAAAAAGAGAGAAAGTCTTTATAAATGTATTTATCTCTGGGTACGCAGGTTTTCTCAACCTTACCTGCGGGGACGCACCCAATGTTCACAAAAGCTGCGTCCAAAGACGCTCTGTATGTAAAGGGACAGGTGCGTCCCCCTGTAAAGGTTAGAATGCGCAAGTTTCATCTTTAAAAAGTTACTTTTGGTCATTTCTAGAGCATTCTAGAAGGTTGTTCGACGTGTATTGGGCGCCTCCAGATGGTTCATGCACTCCTATCAAAGAGGAACTTATCCCATCAATAAGGGAGCTATCCCACCCAAAGAGGGGATTATCCCATTGATGGTGGACCTGATTAACCTCCTCTTGAGCACTATAAATACAGGCATTGGGCCAGAAGGAGGAGAGGTTGAAAGCTAAACATTTCTAAGGGTAGATGCTGCAGGAATTAGGACTCCCATTTAGAAGCTTGTGAGGAGAGATTGCCATCTTTGCTTGTTCTATTTGGAAGTGGGTGAGCTTTGTCAAAGTAAAGGAGAACTCTTGATGGACCCTGGGAGGGACTTGCACAACACCAAGGCTCAGGTTGTATTTGTTCCTTTTGTTACCTATTAATGCAAATGAGTCCATTCTTCTCAATAACTTGTTATTTATGAGTTGTTTCATGTACTCCTTGGTCTATGTGTTAAATATGTTTTATTCTATGAGATTATCAAGTGCTA
Organism: Pinus tabuliformis; assembly: GCA_031772625.1. NCBI lineage: Eukaryota > Viridiplantae > Streptophyta > Pinopsida > Pinales > Pinaceae > Pinus > Pinus tabuliformis. The sequence goes on from CM062815.1 coordinate 667,252,124, forward strand.
TTTAATCGTTTGATTGTTAGTGTATGCAGGTTTCAAAGTGAAGGAGGAGCTCATCCGGATCAGCGGAGCTGGACTGCTACAACAGCGTTGGATTACAGGTAGGATCTAAACACTTGATTTCCCGTATAGTAAATGCATGTTTAGAGAAGGATTGCTCTTGTTTGTCTTGTTTGTCACTAGAGAGTCTTAGGCTCCTAGGGAGGTTGATTTGTGTCCGCACTATCGACTCTTTCCGCCTGACACCATCACATTTCATGCATATGTTGTATTGTATTATATGCTATCTAGTTTACTCTAAATGATATATGTATTTTTTTGCTTATGCATGCATGTATGGACTATTATGTATAAGTATGTATGAATCTTTCTTAAATGTGTTGTTGGTTTAACCATCACTTTGGATTGCTCGCTAACTTTCTTTCTAGCTTGTGATGCATCTTCGCTCGTTTGTTCCCTTCCAAGCCGCATACTATTACAGGCTTCCAAGAACTAGTACAAAATGGCTAATTAGTTACTAAAATGATGACTAAAATTTGCATATAAATGACTATTTTTTAGTCGGTGACTAGTAATAGCTAATTTACAGTATCTTATAACGCAACCAACTTTTAGTCATTTTTAGCTTAGTCATTGATTGATTGTCTCAATTTTATCATCTATGAGTATATTTAGTCATAAATTTGGTCATTAATTTAGTTATTTATTTAGTCATTAATTGCCACAATTAATGACCAAATATACAATAGAATATATTACTGTATGATCATCTGAGAAAGCCAATTAATGACTAAAGAAATATGACCAAAATGTTGCTCGTGTTATAAGATACTGTAAATTAGCTACTAATAGTCATATATATATATATATATATATATATATATATGTATGTGTGCAAATTTTATTTGTCGTTTGAAACCAATTAATGATCAAAGAAATATGACTAAAGTTTTGTCGTGTTATAAGATACTATAGATTAGCTACTAATATTCATATATATGCAAAATTTAGTTGTCAATTGTAATGAAAAATTAATCATTTGCAGTATTCATTTATATTTTTTGATAGTTTCATATTCATTATATAAATGACTAATTTAGTAGTTTATATTCATTTCATTTATTTTCATTAATAATCATTATAAATGACTAATTTAGTCGTATATTCATTTTATTTGTGTTCATCATTAATCAATATAAACTACTAATTTAGTAATTTTAGATTGATTTTATGTGTTCATTATTAATCAACATAGATTAATTAGTATGATTTTGTGACTAAATTAAAAAATATCATTCAATGTGAATTGGTTCATCTAATATGAAAATTCAAAATTACATATGTTAGTTAAAATACTAAACAATATCAAGTAAAACTATAAATAATTTCAACCACATAAATTATATTATATGAAATGTCGAGTATTACAATATGAATTTCCAACTTAACATTTGCTGGACTACAATTTACACATGAGATGTTGTTTCATCACTATAAAACATTATCATTGTGTTGTCAAGTCATTGCAGGTGAATTCACCAACTATGAAGACTTGAACATCAGTCTCTATGTGTGTGTCTTATGTGGGATATTGGCTTTAAGGGTATCACTAGACCAGTTCTCTCCTCTCTCTTTTTTCATTTATCACTCCAGTGTTAGTGTTCTCCTCTTTCTTCAAATCTTGCTGCTTACCATCAATACTGAGTTCCTTTCCTGAAAACAAAAGAACCTAGAATGCAGAGTGTAAGACATGGAAGACGATGAACACTAGAATATAAATGAAAGTAGACTATAAAGGATTTATATTACATATACGTCAACATCAACAATGTTAAAGCCATTCTTCCCCATAAGAGCAAGAAACTCGAACAAGTTTTCTTCAATTGAGCGATAGTGGCCACTATGTGGCCAGATGACCTATATAAACAAATTAAAGTCACCATAGAAAAGAACACCTTAGTGACTTAGTATTCAATCTTCAAGGAAAGCTTAGGCACAATCATGCCAACTAAGTTACATCCTAAAAAGCTCAAGCTATAAATAACTTATTAAAATAAATAATCTGAGGTGTGATGTCTAATCCTTGTCATTTTATTCACAACAACAATTTGTTGTCTAATGCATGAACTTGGTCAAGTATATAAACAACATGAAAGTAAAATTTTCTAATAATCATGAAAATCTTTCAATACAAAAGAGTTAAAAGGATTTCAATCAATATTGTGTAATATTAATTCCATCTTCAAGCCTTGGTTATTATTTAAACAGACATAATACCAAGTACTTTCAATTTCATAGCTAAAATACAAAGAAAAATCGAAATAAATGTTCAAAATACAATAAAACAATAAAGAGAGGATATCATGGAATGGACATTGCAATTATAAAAAAAATTGTTTACCTATCCATCGATATCTTATCACACATTCGTAAAACATTTTCTTGCCCAAAATAACATGAGGTGAAATAATCACAACATTAAAAACCATAGGAATATTTACTAGAAACATTTTCAAATTCGATGGTTGAAGTGCCTGAAGGATCTCCAACAACAAATGAATCATATCCAAGACATGATCTCTATATTGTCTCCCCATCCTTTTTCCAATCACATGCCATGTAACCTGCCCACACTAGAGTCAAGTAACAATCAAATGAAGGAATTGACATTTGTTTTTATCTTTTATATGTATAAAATTTGAATATAATTTGTTTTGGTAGCATATTAATTCATATTTAAAGCCTTCCTATCATGAGAATGTATCAATTAAGAAGAACATCAAAAAAATTGACCTTAATGAGGTCCTCTAACAATTTCTGCAATATCAATATTTGTCTTGTTGTGATATCTTGGATAAAAAAAGAACATATCTGCAAATTAAATGAGTGCTAGGTGAGCATCACCCGATGCAATGAGTGCTAAGTGAACTATTCAAATCATGAGAAATTAGTCACTTATGACTACCTCTCATGGAAATGGTCATACATGAATGACTTACTTAACGCAGTTGAATCCCAAAAATGATATCTAATATAATGCACTGCGTAAATCCCCTATACTTAAAGTCATATATTACTTATGTTCAAACTATGTATATGGTGTATTCTTAGGTAATTTTTTAAGATGTCCCTCTATCTTTACCAAAGTGGATTGTAGCTTGGTTAAAATCTTTATCCTTTCATTCAACAACAATTTCTGCAAGATAAATGTCACACATTATTCTTTCTCGTTTCTCAACATGCTATATATGATAAATTGAAAGTCACATAAAAGCGAGAGAAAACCATTTTCTAACCAAAACAAATAAACAAACAATGCCTCTAACAAAACTTCACACCCCAGAAATTACTCTGCCACATGCTCAGACTAAAGTTGATATTATTTGAGTCATCTTTAGGTCATTTTTAATGGGATATTTGTATTTTTACCATGATTTCAATTTGGTGCTAAAAGGAATATATAAATCTAGGTTATTATCAGTGAACTTCAAGTATAATTCAAAAAAATAATGTCATTATATGGTATGGAGAGAGAAACATCTTCATAACTAGGATTCTCTATTTTAGTTTGGTTTGATTTGAGTTGGCATTTGAATATATAGTTTTCTCTAAAGAAGTGAAATAGAAAGATGAGAATTGAAATAACCCTGTGAATTTTTAATTAATTCATATTATATATCTCTAAAATAGCCAGGTCATCCTTCTCTGTTATTTGATAGAGATTTATTGGCATATAATAATAATGAATTAACTATCAAACACAATGATGCAATATATTAACCAAGGAAAGAAAAATGACATGGATTTGGTATTTGTGTGCTCGAAGGAAATCCAACAATGGTTGTGTTCTTTCTTTATCATCAAATAGTATTGAAGACAAATGTTGGTTCAGAAATTGAACTCCGTTACCAATAGGAGATGGTCATGTTGGGTAAGGAAAGGATGAATTGAAGGGCTCAAGGTATATCTCCAATACATAGTTATCCTTGTCACTACAAAATACAAAGTTGTCATCATTTGCTTATCCAAGTAAAAATAAAAGTGACTTTGTATTTGTGCACTTGTGATAGTATATGAAAAAGAGAGCACTAGTGGAAATCAAAGTGTGTTGTCCTGTCATTCAACCTAACAGAAAACTTATATATTCATTTGTTGACTACAGTGAAAATCAAATGTAAAACCCACTCAACTTGATCTTTACATGACATAGTCGTAATGTACTAGTACAATAGAAGCATGCTAACTCATAAACAAGAGATGATAAAAAAGAATAATGGAGCATTATTTCCTGCCACATAATTGGCATGAATAAAATTTCCACAGAATTCATCCAAAAAATGAGAAGAACTTATGGCAAAAGAACATATCATTAGTGTTTTGTACCCTCTTTAACACATGTAGCCTAGGGAAGTAGAGGAGGCCAAATGTAGCAGGATTCCAATTGTGTGGGATATAAAAACATAAATGTGGAAAAACACGCCTGCCAATTCACAAAATATTATTATAAATAATAGAACATGTTGAGGATAGTAATGATGAAAATAGATCATGTATTAAGATCAAGCCCCTTATTTGTCATCAATTAGCAAGGCGGCTGGTAATTTTTACTCGTAAAAAAAAAATATCGTGATTAGTGTAATGGCTGTGTGGATCTTTTGTGAATTTTTTTACATTTATATTATGGCGTCCTTGCAAGAGAGAGTGATGAAAGTTCTCCAGGTTTGGCCAGACTTGTTTCTGCTTTCATATGCTTACATGAATGTATGGAGAGCTACGCTTACATGAATGTATGGAGAGCTACCTTTCTTCGGTTTGGAAATTCAGGTGTCCCTCCCTTTCATTCAATATGTGGAGATGCCCCACCATTGAAGGACCTTGATAGTTCTGAATCCAATCTTATAGACATAATACATGGATCTGGTCCAATCAAGATGTTTCTATGGTGATTAGAGAGTGAACAACAACTCGAGAATTATTTAGTATTCCTCTTGTGGAGCTTGAAAGCTGATGTAGGAAAAATGGTTTATCTATTTGTGGTGGTAGGGAGGTAATGTTTTTCCTATTGCTTAGCTTAGAAGAAGAAGAGAAGCATAAGAACCAAGATCAAGATGAGGATTTCAGGTATGGGTATAACTTTGCAATCGGAGGGAAGCATTCAAGATAAACTGATGCTTATATACAATTGGGAGGGGGAAGGTGGAGCACGAGTGAAGAAAGAAAATCCATACTTTATGATGATAAGGACTATATATCATTATCATCATCTGGGAAAAATGTTCAGGAAGAATCATCTTTCTAGTCACAGGTTGAGGAACGTGAATTATTGGATGCCTCTTGCAGTGGAACTTTACCAAAAAATGTTGGTGTCGTGATGGTAATGTCACATGATGTGCCCCCAAAAGTTCAAAATATTCTAGGCAATGTGAAGAAAAATTTATTTCTATACTCCTTAACTCATATTTTGCCCCATCCATGTTTTGATATACCAATTATCAAGATCATAGAATGATCTTTTCTTTAATGAAGGAGTCCAAGGGCTAAAAAGTTAAGGATATGATCATTTTTCTTTTTAAATGATAGTGTTGTTTGACTTGCAAGGACTTGGGTGTCAAACTTGTAGCTGAGCCAATTTTATTCGCATGTCAAAATTTTGAGTATGACTTGGGGTTGAGTTTGAATGAGATGATTTTTCTTATTATTGTTTAATTAAGGAAAAGAACCAAATTCAGAGTCCATTGGAATTATGATTCATGAAGCATAGTAACAGAGTTGGTGAGCTTAATAGAGTGCATACTTGTTGTGGTGTGTTACATTCGAATGGCATGAACGCATGAATTTCAAAAGGCTGAGATATGTTATAAATCTTGGGAAATTTTGACCAAATAAATAACCCAAACTTGACACTTGAGATATGATATAAATCTTGGGAAATTTTAACCAAATACATAACCCAAAACTTAAACCTATTAGTGTGAAATCCATTGCTTGAAGTGTGGCTACTGAAGACAAATTTCATAAATACTTTTAAAAATTAACATATAAATAATTTATAAAAGCATGGAATTTCCTTGTCAATCAAATGTCAAACCGGATAACAATTAAAGCGATAACCCACAATGAAAATCCAAAATCGACAAGGCATATTGGACAAATGTTCAAAATTCATTGGGAACATCCTAATCCTATAGCCTGCTCATCTAAAGCAATCAAAGATGTTACCTTGCTTGGGAAACATGGACTGTTAATGATATAAATGACAAAAATATAAATAATTAAAATTGACTATTAGAACCAGTGCAAACAACGAATGATAAACAAAATGAAAATGGGGCAAAATGTCACATACCCACTCCATGAGACTTCCATCTGCTTCCATACTCAACATTTCCCAAGACTAAGAAGGTCATTCCACTGGTTTCCACATCCTCGTATCCACAGACAACCTGCATTCATCATACCCTTCCGCAAAGAAAAAAATAAAGGAAAATGAAGCCCGAATGCCTTTTTACTGGTCAACGGTTTAAAGATTTTGAAGCATGTATTTAAAAAGAACATTCTCATACCAATATCCTTACATGCTTTGAAACTCTATTCAAATACATCACTTCCTCCAAAAACTTTACATATCATGGATAGTCATAATTCAAGTAATCAATTAAACGAAGTTCTATCATCTCTAGAGTAGGGGTGCTCTAAAGAAAGCAACCTAATATACTTATTTCCCTATCATGAAATTTAGTTATGTCTACATAAACCTGTATATACAGAGATGAGAGAGTGGTGATCTGAGATGTTGAGGTATGGGATATTTTGAAAGTTCCTACATTTCATTTCAAAACTAGAATAAGCCAACTCTACACTCATTTATGAGGTAAAAGACATAAATATTCATTATGGACATCATGGAAAAAACCATGGAAGAATTTTATGGTCTTTTCACATCTTATAGCAGGTTAAATTTTTTAATCTAGGTAGTGTATATTTTCATTAAGGAATAGATATGAAACAAAGTCATTACTTGGTTTTGTTTCATATCTATTGGATATACTGAATATGCAAGCAAGACATAATAATGAACCAAAACATAATAGTCAACCTAAGCTACATCAATATATGCTTTGTATATATTTTTTTTATGTTATACCTAACAACTAAATAGCAAATGCAAACATTCGTAAACATTGAAACATGTTGTTTGTTGCACATGTAAAATAAAAGCATAAATTTTGTTTTTACCAAGATAAAGTTGTCACCCATTAACAAACATCGGTGATTAGGAAGCCTCTCAAACAACAAATTGAGAAGACACATATTTCTTTAAGCAAAGGCACAACACATATGGCCAGCTCCTTTAATGATTTAAAGCTCCCATCATCTCAATCAATATGTGCACAAAGAAATTGTATGCATTATCAGGATATGAGTCCAGTTCCAGTATGGTCAAATTAATTCCACGTTGCATATTGAGTCTCAGGATATAGCATGAAAGCTCTTGAAACAATATCCCATTCACTCTCAAATATTTTATCATGTATGCCCCTGCATACACATACAAGACAACCTGCATTTAGAGTGGTTTATGTTTTATCCAAATACAACTTGCATTTACAATGGTTTCATTGTAAAGCATTGAAAGTAATAGTAAAATCCAGACTTACATCATTGTAGTTTGAAGCAATGCGATTGAAGAGGTTTTGTCCATATCTAGCGGCTTTTTGATGCAAATTCAGTGATTCCTCTACTGAGGACCACAAACACAGGGAGTGCACAGAAGGTCGAATACTGACAATCAAATATTCTTTATGGTTTGGCTAGTCGAGTGGGGCATCCGATCAAATTGGATGAGCATACAACTAAGCTTCAAAAGGGGTCCTATGCAAGTTATTTTAAATGATATCCCTTGTAAGCTTCAACATAGTACTCAGTATCATCATATAAAGGACCACCCAAAAACAAACCATATCATCATGTCGAAGTTTGAAGAACCAAGTCACCCTTTTTCAGAAGACCATTTCTACTGTCATTTTGAGCAATTATTTTAATGTCAACACCTACGATTGTTGGTAGCACTGACCCTAAATGTACTTACCTACGCACCCCACAAAAGAAGGAATAATAGGTTGGCACCCATCAGTTTCAATAGCAACACGCTGACTTCTTGGATAAAATAAGACCTTTTCAAAACTATTTTTCTCACTAGCATTCCTTTTATCTCTCAAAACAAAAATCATTTCATCTTCAAGATTGGCCCAGTGAATTTATTGATATACAACAATGTTTCTTGGTCCATTAGCACTTGAAACAAGTTTGACATTATTGATCATATCTATAAATGCACCCTCCTTTTGCCATATGTCTACAATAATGCTTTGAGACAACTCATTTGCTTTGGGATAAGAACTTGAATCAACATGTATTTCACCACTCAGTAGATATTTTTCACTAGTCAAATATATAGGCTTATGGTTCAATACATTGAATTCTAATGAAGACATTCCAAAGAAAATGCACAAGTTCAAGAAATGAAGCATGTGCACATGAGAAGCTTCTAAGCAGATTTTCTACCATCCTTTCTCGATCAACAAATTCATTGGTTCTTTGTTTGGTTGTACGATGTAAAAAGCAAGAGGATGAGTAGACATAATATGCAAACAATAGCCTTTTTGTATAAACACTATCTTTGAATGATCAGAAACACGAACATTGGCATCAATAACCTTTCTCTCCCAACACCACTCATCATCCCAATCTAACAAATCAGATGAAAGTCCATGTTTTACCTCAAAACGCAATGCACCAAGTAGGAATTTTTCAAATATGAAGTCACTGCTCTCATTTGTTAAACTTAAAAAGTTAAGCTTCTTTAAACCTAGAATTCAATAGCCAGAGAAGTAAGTGATATAGAAACTGAGGAGTCACATCCTTCCTTTCATATTACCAATCCATGTATATCAACAAGGGCCTTTATAAATTCAATGCCAAACATTGGTCTAGTTAATGTCACATCAATATGTGATGGTGAAAATTGAAGACCATAATCACGTTCTATTGTTGCGGTGAGTGGGGATATTCGATATTAACATGGTTGCACCTCGAAGCAGAAGTTTCCAATATCATCAATCGTCTTTAGTTGAGGCTTAACATTGTCTTGCCCATGTGTCAACCCAACTTGATGCTTGCCATAATATCCATTTGTCACTAATTTTAGGGAACGACAAATATTATAATGTGTTGCTTCTATCTTTGGGATTGAAGCCATGTTTGGCACAACCATGAAATTCTCCAAACTGCTAAACTCGAAGTGATCTTTCTTAGCATTGATTGTGTAGCATGTTGATGTTGCATGATCAAGTTTGTAATATCCATAGACATCTGTTGTAGCTATTTCTTGTCCATCAACTAATATCTTAACACCTTCAAAACGGACTCCTTCAGAAGTCACCACAAGTCCTCCAACTGAGAAACTTGTGACCTGAAATCGCTGAGATATATTAACATGACTGTGCTCAACAAGAACCTCTATAGATGGAAGTGAAACATCAAATATTGTATTCTCACCCTTGTAGAATGGCAACAACCTTTATTTTCCACATGGAATAAAATTAAAAGAAAATTTTCCATATGCATCATATATTGCATGACAAAACGCTTGATTTGGCCAAGGAGCTTCTTTGAGGGCACTTCACCTCATGGACATCATTTGAATAAAAGTATACATGAACACCTAAAATAGGGTTACCCTAAGAAACAACTAAGCCATCCATATCATAACTTGGGACATAAAATATGTCATCTACTATCAGATTTCCAAAGCCCAACTCCATCTTTGGAGAGCCTCTTTGGACAATTGTTAAGAGAACATGAGAATCATGTATTTGAAAGAGAATATTATAGAAAATACTCTATAAACCTCAATCATTGTACCTCATGCGTAGTGCCATCCTAGCTAGGATCGACATTAGGTATGACCTTGTATTTTCTTCCTCTATTTAACAATTGGCTCACAGAGCCTGCTCTTTCCACTTCTTCACATTTGATTTCATGGAGGGCTACTGTGTCCTTTCAAAACTCATCCTTAAGGAATATCCAAACTTATTTTTCATATCAAACAAAGGCAAAGAGAGAAAAATATCATGGCCTTTCCTTTTCGAAAAAAAATGTAGTGGGATTTGATATGACCTGATATTTTTATACTGCTTGAGGATTGATGAAGTTTATATAATCAAGATGGGAAGCAACCAACATATATTTCCTTGGAGTAATATTTGTAAATGTGTAACTACCTCCCTGTGACGTAAACACATCATTAATGAGATCATTACTGGTGGAAATGAGTTCAACATTCACATTGGCACGACCTCCATTTATATCTAGACAACTTTCTGCTCCAACTCCCATAAATAGTGAACCCAGTGAAGTGAAAATTGATGTCTTCATGGCAAATGCAACCATTATGATCCACTGATACACATTCACCAGTTTAAGATATATTCACCAAGTCAGGGAATATGAATATTTCTGATGTAATTTTTCCACTGGATAATCTCAAATCTGAAAGTGTCTCATTCATCTTCACATCAAATCCAAAATTGTCTCGTTCATCTTCAGAGAGCTCTTGAAACAAATTTCTAGAATTGTATCGAATCTGCACAAATATATTAAAAAATTTATTATTGTATGTTGCTTGATTACCAATCAAAATGTTTAAAACAATACAACACCAATAAATATGTATTTCATCTTCATTGCACATAATTCACCTTCCTTCGTAGAATGCATATGGCTCATAGATGTTTTCTAGGTGCTTCAATTGATGTAACATATATTTTGTAGATGATCTTGACAACCCCACTATCTACAATATGACAATCAGTTTGCAATGATTCATTATATATATATATATATATAACTATGGCGAATCAATAATTCTTTAGATTAAATAACAAATCTACTCCCTGAACAAAGATTATATGCAGAAATTATATGAAAAGTAAAATTTACATGAGTAAATTTTGAACTTTTCAAAGTCCACTTATAGTCATCAAAATTTCGAGTAAGAAACATAGAGTATCGTTATAAAACTAACCGTTGTGTCCAAAACCTACCCATAATTCTCTACAGTATTAACGCAGGTCAATTGCTTCAACAATTTTATTGGTTTTCCTTTGCGATCAATGTAGGGATTTGCTGACGTTGCAAATTTTCGCTGTGCCAACAAAGGGGGAACTAACCCGATCTCAGACCCCAATTAGATCCACTTTTGTTTGGAGTGGCTAATTCCGACGGGTTTTAAAGGATCCCGTAAACTGTTATAGGTGCTGAAAGATTGCTTCCCGGAGGAAGATTTCAATTAGATCAACAAAAGAAACAGCTAACCTATATGCAGCATGCACTATCTATACTAATTCTACCTGCTACTGTTAATCCTAGTTATTGTAACCTATCCTGCAGGAGCGCAATTAAAAGAGATTAAACATCATATGTGAATTCCAAGTCCAAATGAATCAATTACTGGGTTCACTGATGAACAAGGTTGTGTTTAAGATTAATTGCAATCTAATTACTCATAAAAGGAATACACATTCCATTTCATATAAATCAAACTTGCAACTGATGTTTAATATTGTTTCGAATAATAGATAGCTCATGAATTGACCATGCTAATGAATTACGTTCAAATAATAGAGACTAATCATAAATTGTACGCTATTACTGTGCATAAAAAAATAAATCCATATCTCCTCATGCTAGAAAAAATTCTCTCATTCCAAACATGCAAATAGAAACTGCAAAAGGCCCCTTCTTGACTGAAACAATTCTCTTTATTAACACTATAAAAGTGAACTCTGTTCTGCCAAAAAAAAGTCTTGTTTTCATATCCAGAGGAAATACTTATACAAAAAGAGAACCGACCGCAGGTCTTCCACGATCTTTGGCCTTCTGAGTTCCTATCAAAATTAAATTTAAAATATACAAAATAAAAACGGTTAGTGAAACTGCTAACACATTCAAGCCATTGCTGCTGGAGCGTTTTATTTCTTGAAGAAAAATGAAAGAGTTTTATTTCCTGAAGAAAAATGAATGGATGTAGATAGAAAGACAAATGACTGCATGCCATCTCTTCACGCACATATTGATTGAATGCTATCGCCTTTGCGCACATATTGACTGAATGATATCCCCTTTTATTTCCTGAAGGAAAATTAAGACAATGCACTTACTATCCAACATCTGGCTTGATTACGATGTACCTAGAGGTAATAATAACTTGATTAATCTACACTATCATGAGTATCTCTACTTAGCATAGAGTGTGCTTCCATTATACAACGTGGTGGTTCCAGATCCTTTTCTTGCAGAGTATGTCCTTGCATCATCTACATCTGAATGCAAAAGTATCATCCAGAATCCCTAAGGTAAAACAAGAACCCCTGTACCAAGATCTTGTTTTCTTTCCTGTTTTCTAAGAAATTTGGGACTTACTACCCCATTCTATCCCAAAAACCATGACGAATGGCAAAACAAATCCAGCTGGTAAAGATATCATGCAGACGAGAAATAGTGTCCATGAGATGATCATTTAAGGGCTGCATTCTTTCTCGAATTTCATTATTACCTCCTGCTTCCTTTGTGTCTTGAAGAATTCTCTTGAGTTTTGTTGTACGTTGTACATGTGTATTGTCTAAAATTTTCTCCACAATAGCTTGCAAGAAAGACTTATACTTAGTTCTCAACATAACAGTTATCCCATTCATTTACTCTCCAAATACCATCTTCCTATCTCCAGTTGCAGGTGTAAGCAGGCAAGATGCCTAGGACCTGAGTTGTGTCTCAACTTTAGGATGCAACACATCAAGTATCCTCTTGATAATGTTCAAAAACAATCCCAATTGACCGATAACACTGTAAAGACATACATCATTTCCTGTGGTTAACTTTTGCATGTACTGAAGGCTAAATTTCTTTGGTATCATACCATCTCCCAAAGGAATCAAAATCTCAGAATACTATTTCTCTAATGCTCTCACCACTGCCCTCTCTATTATTGTGATTGCATTTTCCAACTCAACCGAGCATTCAGGCCAGTGATTAACAATGACTTCGTACTCATTTAGAGTTTCTTCGATTTTCTCATACATTTCCTCAAAAAATTGCAAGGTAGAGTGTTGTGTGGTTGTTTTCGTCCATCGAACCTTATCAAACTTGCACAAATCAAGCATAGGAAGGCGTTTTTCTTGGATCCAAAGGACAATGTACATATGAAACAAATCCTTTGAGTCCACACCTCCTTTTATTAGACAGGTATTCCAGGATGTAAGATCCCTTTGAAAGTCAGCAATTGCAATTAAAAGCTCTGTTACAGGAGTGGAAGGGCTAGAGGGAGGGCACATAACAAGAAATTGTCATAGTCTGTTGCACAACTCCACACTATATACTCTTACAGTTATATTTGGGAGATCTATGCAGCTTAGAAGAATGTGTTGATTATAGATTTTAATATCAGTATGCACTTCATTGCCAATATTCATGCAAAGTTCCTTCATTTTTAGATAAGCTATTGAAATGGTTAAAGAATCCATCGAAAAACCTTCTTTGTTTCTTGTCATAAATTCCTCTGTTTCAGCCATATGCCACTTGCATCTTTTCCTCGTAGCCATTCTTGATGCTTCTACATCGGCTTGTCGAACTCGCTTTTCTTCTCTTTGTCCTCGCCTGCAAAAATGATTAACATTAGCTACAATCATGAAAGATATGAAAGAAATGCCCAAAAACAAACCTTACCTTAATCAAAACTTTCAAAAGGAGACAGACTCTGTAACTGGGAACTCTGTAAATCCTTTGGGCTCTAAATCTCAAGGGAGCATGATAATCCTTACTTAGACACGGCACAATGATGGCTCCAAACTTGCTAGGAGATGTTTTAGGGGAAACTGACGATTAAATCTGAAATGGCCAGCCGCACGGTGAAATGATTAAAATATTTCTGCGCAATGGGAACACACCTCTTTTGGATTTTTTTTTCATTTATTCACATTCGGCACTGTAAACTGAGAACCCCCAAGAAATGTCCCCAAAATCAGGAACTCCGATCACATGACAATGAAATGGCAGAGCTCAGAGCTGGGTGGGATTGGCAACATTTCTACTCATAACTTTGGAGTCCGGAACCTCAAAATCAAAGATCTCTGGAAAATTGCGAAATGTGCCATGCGCTGGATTTTCTCTCAGACTCCTACTAACTTAGGCAAATCTTTAACGCCGAACAAGATTCAACCTTTAGGAACCTTTGGGTTAATCCCACGGATTATAACATCAAGCACTTCTTGACATTCTTCAGGCATTGTTACACTAAAAAATGTCACCATGACTATTTACAGTTAGTATGGCTCTATCAACAGTCATGCTATCCTCCTGGGCAAGTCTTAAGCCTCTGCTCTCCATGTCAAACTCCAAAAAAGAGAGAAAGTCTTTATAAATGTATTTATCTCTGGGTACGCAGGTTCTCTCAGCCTTGCCTGCGGGTACGCACCCAATGTTCACAATAACTGCGTACTTGTACGCTCTGTATGTAAAGGGGCAGGTGCGTACCCCTGTAAAGGTCAAAATGCGCAAGTTTCATCTTTAAAAAGTTACTTGTGGTCATTTCTAGAGCATTCTAGAAGGTTGTTCGACGTGTATTGAGCGCCTCCAGATGGTTCATGTACCCCTATGAAAGAGGAACTTATCCCATCAAGAGAGGAGCTATCCCATCCAAAGAGGGGATTATCCCATTGATGGTGGACCTGATTAACTTCCTCTTGAGCACTATAAATACAGGCATTGGGCCAGAAGGAGGAGAGGTTGGAAGCTAAACATTTCTAAGGGTAGATGCTGCTGGAATTAGGACTCCCATTTAGAAGCTTGTGAGGAGAGATTACCATCTTTGCTTGTTCTATTTGGAAGTGGGTGAGCTTTGTCAAAGTAAAGGAGAACTCTTGATGGACCCTGGGAGGGACTTGCACAACACCAAGGCTCAGGTTGTAATTGTTCCTTTTGTTTCCTATTAATGCAAATGAGTCCATTCTTCTCAATAACTTGTTATTTATGAGTTGTTTCATGTACTCCTTGGTCTATGTGTTAAATATGTTTTATTTTATGAGATTATCAAGTGCTATTTAATCGTTTGATTGTTAGTGAATGCAGGTTTCGAAGTGAAGGAGGAGCTCATCCGGATCAGCGAGGCTGGACTGCTACAACAGCGTTGGACTACAGGTAGGATCTAAACACTTGATCTCTTATATAGTAAATGCATGTTTAGAGAAGGATTGCTCTTATTTGTCTTGTTTGTCACTAGAGAGTCTTAGGCTCCTAGGGAGGTTGGTTGTGTCCGCACTATCGACTCTTTCCGCCTGACAAAATGGCGACTCCACTGGGGAATCCATTGATGTGAAAGTCTTTTCCTTTGTATGCAACTTTGATCTGAGAATAGTCATTTATTTTCTGGTTTTTGGCTCAGTGACTTTGTATTTGGGTGGGTTAGCTTAGGGTTAGATTGAATTTAGTTTTTCTTGGCTTTTTCAGTGGTACGCACTCTCTGAGTATTGCACAGTGCGTACTTGTACGCATTGTTGTTGTGTGCATAGAGCAGGCCCGCACCTGTCTTAACAGGTTGCCTGCGTACCCTGCTAAAAATTAAGAAATTTCCATTTTTTACATTTTTCCTCTTAGATTTTGCTTTTTCTTAGTTTTTACTGCCCAGATCCATTAGTCTCTTGTCAAAGATCTTCACCTGAACTTGTTTCGATAGCATCGAGTGTTTTAGTGGATTTCATAGAAGTTTAAGCCCTAGGGTTTGATTTTTGAGTAGGTCCTGTAGTGACTTTGGCGGTAGAAGTTGTCAAGCCTTAGATCTCTCTGGTTTTGTCAGCCTTCTTAGAAGTCGGACCTGTCATAAAGTCTACCTGTGAGAGCAACTTACCTTTGAGTGGTCTCTTTGGCAAATTTCGAAGTGCTTGTTGATTGAGTATTGAATTCCATTTTACAAAAAGAAGAAAAAGATTTGAGTTTTGTTTTGACTGGTTTTTTGATTCTGCATTAGCTAGTCCTTGGCTTGATTTTGGTCAAGTAAAACAACCTAGAATCATCTTTGTAGGCTTTTTCCTCGTTAGGTTTGCTTTAGAGTAAATTTCTTTTTGATTTGCTTGTGAGTCAATTTTTCATAGATTTTATAGATTTTGAGATTGATTTTCGTTACAATAGATTTATATGCTTTATTAGATAAGAAAAATACAAAAACATCTCCTTTGAAAAGTTTTGTTTCAAGTAGCTTTGAGGAATTTTGAAAGAAAAAGAATTTTTCGTGCACGTAAGGAGTGGTCATGTTTGTATGCTTGGAAAGATAAAGAGAATTGATTCTTTGATTGTCTTTACTAAGAAAGTTGTTTTCTATAAAAATTTGCATTTTCCAACTCTCTTAGTTAGGAATTTCATCGAAAGAGAAAAGTAGCGTAAATCATCTTAGGTGCATCTTTGTAGTGGTTTGAGTCGAGTCTACACACCATTGGTTTCATTTCCGCTACTTTTTGTCTTTAAGAAAAACTATAAAATTAACGCTTAAAGTAAAATCAACGTAGTAACTTTTATTTACTAGGGCTCTGAAACACCAATTTAGATTAGGCTAGTGTCTTGGAGTAGGAGAGTAATTAACTCTCCAAGACAACAAAACCAAACAAGTAGCTTTTCTTGTGATAGAATAAATCCAATTGTCTCATTTGTACTCTGGGAAAGCTCCTCTTAAAGGAGAAGCACGAGCTCGTGTATAAACCAGTGAGGGGATCAATCCTCCCTCGTTGGGAACGACGCCAGACACGCACGTATTACAAACGGTAAAACTCGGATTAACCATTGTCGAGGAGCCAGGGGTCACTTGTCGGTAAACCTTGGATTATTGTCAAGGAACCGGCAAGGGGATTGAGCTTGATACTCTGCCCTTGCGTGCTGTCGGAGTGTAGACTGTTCCCCCAGGTGCATTTGTTGCGGTTGGTAACCTTAGTGACCATTATCTTTAGGATTCTACCGAGGTGACGGTGGAGGGAAGATCCCACTGTACCTGGAGCAGACGTCGGCTAGACTCACTTGGATTTTCCGGGGGGTTCACTTCACTCGAGACGGTTAAAGTGGAGGAACTTGTGCCGGTCTATTCATTAAGCAGGTTGCCAGGGTAACTGTTCCACCCGCCACTTCTGTACTGAATCCGGCGATGTTGGGTTTCATCTCCAACTAGCGTTTTCGGTCTGGAAGGCTACTGTTTGTGCTTGGTTTGACGCCCTAGATTCTTTAGGCGTGTGATTCAAATTTGTTTGGTTCTTTAGCGACTTTAGGTGGTTTGATTTGAGATTTTACTTTGTTTTCGTGTGTAGTAGTTAAAAGTTTTTAGCTGTGGCGGAATTACCGAGACAGTCCCGTAGACTTCGGGGCAAGTCACCTGAGATTGTTACCGGAACTGATTTGTTGAGGAAACTCCGTAGATCGCGGGGTGGACCTCCTGAAGACGTCCCGGGTCAGTACGAAGGATTGAAGGTCCTTGTAACTCCTCCTAGTGGCAGTAGAGTAGGTTCACCTGAAGAAGGAGAATCTTCCTTGGTAGTCCATCCAGATTACCAAAGTCTAGAGACAGGTTATAATCCCGAAGCTGTTACAGTTTCTGAGCTTGCTGGTAGTTTTTCATCTACTAGTGACTTAGGTGAGGAACCTGAAATATCTGAACCTGTTACTCCAACTTCTAGTGTTCCAGATTCACCAAGAGTAGAACGAGTTATCACCGAAAATCTTCCTACTGGTTTGATTGCTATTGAAGAACTTGCTCCAGAGGAAGAAATAGGCGTCTCTAACCTTGAAGATCAACTTACTATTGATCTAAGGGAGCGTGAATATATCTTTTACAGTCCTCTTAGAAGTACTACTTGGTACCTTTCGCTAACCAATTATTTAGACAACTCAGGGATAGGTTTTTCTACACCTCGTACTCCTTTTCCACCTGGAGGTATTTATACTCCTGTAAATATGTCTGGTCAGTCGTCCGTGTTTACTCAAATTCCTGAATCTTTCTTACACGGCGGTCCTTCTGTTCCCACTGGGTATCAGTCACTTTCTGGTACCTTTGCGGGGGCATCTCCTCAACCCGTCGATCATGGGTTATTAGCTGGAAACAATGGTAATAAACCGTTGGGTGTAGGGACATTTACATGATGTCAGGTTCAGTTCCCGTTTCTCAACCTCAAGGTGGCCAATTACCGCCTGGGGGGCAGCCTCAGTTAACGCCTGGGGGGCAACCTCAAGGTACACAAATTGTGTCTGGGGGGCAGCCTCAAGGTCAGTATGTACCTATGGTGCAATACATGCCTCAGGGTCAACCCCAGCCTCAATATGTACCCCAAGGTCAACCTCAGTATCAATATTTACCTCAAGGGTATCAACCCCAAGGGTATCAACCTCAAGGGTATCAACCTCAAGGTCAAGGTCAACCCCAGTATCAGTATTTACCCCAAGGTTATCAACCTCAAGGTCAATACTCGAGTCAAGGTTATCAACCACCTCAAGGTCAGTCATATGTTCAAGGTATGGGAACTGTACCTTTCAGTTATCAATCCTATCCTCAATCCGGTTATGGATCTCAATATCCTCAACCTGTCATGGGTCAAATGGGTCAATACCCCGGAATGATAGTGTGGGATCCATCCCAAGGTCAACAGGTGTTGCAGCCAAGTATACAGTTGTTACCTCAAGCTGGACAACCCGTAGTTTCTGGTTCACCCCAGCAACCGCAACCTGTCCAGTCAAATGTTCAAACTTCTGTAACTTCGGTAGTTACTCAGCCGCCAATTGCACCTAGTACTCCATCTCAAACGGCTGCTGCAACTACCGCTACATCTGCCACACTTACTTCTGGAGTATCGACAGCTCCGGTTTCTACTGTCTCTGCAACCACTCCTCAGGCATCTTTACCGTTGTCTGGATCTACGATTCAAACCACGGTCCAGATGCCTATAGGTCAGCCTGGTATAAGTACGGTTGTCACTACTCAACCTCAATTTGTTCAACAACCGTACCAGGGACAGTACCAACAAGGGCAAGCTGTCCAACAACCGGTTTACCAGTATCAACCGTATCCTGGGTACACTTATCAACAACCTCAACAACCCCAGTACGGTCCGGTTAATCCTGGTTTTCCAGGAGGATATAATATCCCTAATGCGATTCCTGTTCCTAGTTATCCTGGATATCCTCCTCCTGGGACTGGTCTTGTGACCCAGAGTTTTAGAGATCCTAACCGGCAATTACCGTTTATCGCAACTTTGGATTTACCAGACTTGACGCGCCTAACGAATGATCCAATTCAATATCTTCAGTTCTGGCCGCCAATGCCAAATAAGTTGCCCAGTGATATACCCAAGTTCGAAGGTAAGTCTGGAGAGGATCCGTCCAATCATGTGATGACTTACCACCTCTGGTGTGCTTCAAATTCTATCTCGGATGATTCGATCCGCTTACGTCTTTTCCAGCGTACACTCATTGGTCTCGCGGCCAAGTGGTACATTGAGTTACCACGGGCCTCTTTTTACAATTTTAGCCAGTTAGCTACCTCGTTCTTAACTCACTTTCAGTTGCCGGTCAGATACGATAACGGCACGGAGTTATTAACTTCACTAAAACAATCGACGTCCACGTATATTTCTGATCACATTCATGAGTGGAGACGTCGAAGAAGGTTAGTGAAAGTTTTTATTCCGGACCAAATCTTAGCTGAATGGTTTGTTAAATCATTATTACCGAAGATTACTGAAGATGTAGCTAAGGCCGGAGTAGTTACTGAGGAGCAAGTCATTGCTCAGGCGCAGTACCTTGACTTAGTTTATACTCAGTCAGGTACGTTACACGAGAAGATCCCAGATCTTCCAAAATCGAATCAAATCGCTGCTGCTCCTTCGGGATCTCATGCCGCTGATGGTATGATTGGTACGGTGAACACAAAGAGTAAGAAGAAGTCTTCCAAGAGTTCTACTACTCCTATAATCACCTTGCCTGATTCCCCGACAGGAGAGTCTTCTCCTGAACTTTCCGCCGATATTCACGCTGTAGAGTCATCTACGGCCAAATCAAAAAACGGTGGAAAGAAGAAAGGGAAGAAGAAGGCTAAAGCAGACAAGGCTCCGAAGGAGAAAACAGAAAAGTCGGAAACCAATGACGAAAAGCGCAAACCTCGATATCCTTGTCTTATTTGTGAAGAGGATCATTTTACAAGAGATTGCCCTCATCGGGCCGAGGTTGTGAAAATAGTCAAAGGTTCTCCCACTCCTGCTGTGTTGAAAGATCCATTTCCAAAGCAGGAGAGTAAGATGATAGGTTCTTCCTCGACTGCCAGTGAAGAACCCATTTTGATGATGTCTCATGTGAGGATTGCGACTCGGTCGCAAGATTATGGTAGTAAGAATCCTGTTGATGGTAAGGAAGCAGAATCTTCTCATTCTAATCCATCAACCTCAGCTCCTGGTTCCGATCCACTACAGATCGAAAAACCTAACCCGGACTTAGTAATCAAACCGCCCGCCAAGGGTGTACTTCGAAGGTCTGCTTTCAATCCACATGCGAGAGCGGCCCAGAATTACAACATTGTTGAGGACTTAGCTGTTTCACCCTCAGCAATGTCGGCTTTAGAAGTGCTGCAATCATGCCCAGCACAACGAAAATTACTTTTGTCGGCTATCGGAGCTGTTGATGTTCAGGACCCGAATCTGATAATCTTCGATCTAGAAAATAGTACACCGCGTCTACCCCATCAAATGGCTTTCCAAATTCCAGTGATAGTCAAAAACAGGCCTATTCATCGGACTGTAATTGATGAGGGAGCTTCCACGTGTATTATGTCGATTCAGTGTTGGAGATCGCTTGGTTCTCCTTCACTGAACCAATCCCCGACCATCCTTAAGGCCTTTGATGGCCGTGGGTTCCGTCCGTTTGGTATTCTACAGGAATTGCCTATAGGGGTAGAAGGTAAAACCGTTAGTCTGGATGTGGAAGTGGTTGATGCCCCTCTAGACTACAACCTTCTTTTGGGTCGAAGTTGGTCATATGCTATGACAGCGGTCGTTTCATCGGTCTTCAGAGTAATAAAGTTTCCACATAACGGTAAGATCGTGACAATTGATCAGCTGACATACTTTTCATCCGACCCAGCCTCTTCAGAGAGTATCCAGCATGTCGGTAAGACGACAATCCCTTATAGGGACGTTGGCGTAGGTTTAGTTAAAGATTCCGGTTTACTGGGAACTTTTCCTTTCCCTCCAATCAACGCAGACCCTTCATTTGCATCAATTCATATGATTACATCAGACACCATTATTTACGATGATCCTTGGATTGTCCCATCTGAATCTGAGATAGACTCATTCGGTGATGCTATGCCTTTGAGTCCATATGAAATTGCTTATGAAGCCGTCATGTCTTTTACCGACTCGCGTTCAACCCAAATCGACCAAATGAATGTGGTCAGTGAAGAGTCACTTTTCACATCAACCTTAGAATGGATAGCGTTTCCCGAAGTCGTGTCATCTGACGAGCAACTTCGCGAAATCCTAAGTGTAGACGATCTACCATGGGAAGATCTTCATCATAGATCTTCGTTTTTACCTGAGGATGATGCTTTTGAAAATGATTTTTCATCTATCTTTACCGCTGAATATGTCAAAGACGCTCAGAATCCAACGAAACATTCTGATTCAGAGTTGAATTTAGGGAATATTTCTCGCACTATTCCCATTGACATTTCAGTGAAGCCCGGAATTGAGGAAAACATTCATATAGGTGCCTCATGTACAGAAGATGAAATTCAAACTTACAAGGCCCTATTCCAAGAATTCCGCGATGTGTTTGCCTGGTCTTACGAGGAAATGCCAGGAATCGACCCTGCCATTGTTGTTCATGAAATAAAGACCTACCCGGACGCTAAACCCGTCCGGCAACGGTTGCGTCAGATTCACCCTCGGAAAGCGGCTGCGATTAAAGCAGAAGTCGAAAAGCTGTTGAAAGCAGGTTTCATTTATCCAATCCCGTTAACGGATTGGGTATCGAATATTGTTCCGGTTAACAAGAAACAAGGAACAATAAGAATCTGTATCGATTATAGGGATATAAATCGAGCTTGTCCAAAAGACAACTATCCAACGCCTTATATCGATCAAATAATTGATGATTGTGCCGGAAGTGAAATGTTTTCCTTTATGGATGGTTTTTCGGGCTATAATCAAATCAATATTCTACCTGCCGATCAACCAAAAACGGCATTCATTTGTCCATGGGGGACATTTGCTTATTGCAAATTACCTTTTGGGCTTAAGAATGCCGGAGCCACTTTTCAACGGGTGATGTCTTACGCATTTCATGACATCAAGCACATTGTGCAACCGTACCTCGATGATTTGCCTGCTCATTCTTTACATCGAGCTGATCACCTTGTCCACTTACGAGCAATCTTTATGAGGTGTAGGCATTATCGAATTCGGTTGAATCCCCACAAGTGTGTATTCTGTATAGAGACGGGTCGATTGCTGGGATTTGTTGTTTCAAAAGCCGGCATTCGCGTCGATCCCTCGAAGGTCGAAGCTATCATCAAATTGCCTCCTCCTTCGAGTTTGCGCCAACTCCAAAGTTTGCAAGGGAAAGCAAACTTTTTACGCCGATTCATTCCAAACTACGCCGAGGTCACTAAAGGTTTTACACGGTTGTTGAAACAGAACGCTCAATTCTTTTGGGATGAGATTGCCCAACAATATTTTGATGCACTTAAACACGCGTTGACCCATGCACCGTTGTTGCATCCTCCCAACTACAACCAAGACTACTTCTTATACCTCGCAGCTTCGCATTCCACCATTGGAATGGTGTTAGTTCAAGAAGATGAATTTGGAACGGAACATGTGATATATTATCTTAGTAGGACATTAAACCCCACTGAGCTAAAATATTCGCATGTGGAGAAATTGGCCCTGGCAGCCGTTCAAGCTGTCCAGCGTTTTCGTCACTACATTCTTCTCCGTAAAACTACAGTTATTTCGGATTGCAACCCTATGATTTATATTTTGACAAAACAACTGCTAGGGGGCAAGTACTCTAAATGGATCGTTATCCTGCAAGAGTTCGACTTGGAGTTTGAGAAGTCCAAGTTAGTTTTTGCGGAATTGATGTGTGATTTCCCGCGTGCTGACACAGAAACTGTGGCAGAGGAGTCCATTGTGGACGAATCTTTGTTTCTTATCAGTACTTTAGATCCGTGGTACGGGGATATAATCATCTATCTCCAAACCCAAACCTTTCGGCCTGAAGCTTCAAAGTCGGAACGTCGAAAAATTCGGTTTCAATCCCAGCAATACAAGATTATTGGAGATACACTTTACCGCCGGGGGGCAGACTTAGTTTTTCGACGTTGTTTAACTCACGAAGAGGCTGAGAGGGTTTTGAATGATTGTCACTCTGGAGCATGTGGCGGTCATATGTCTGGGTATGCCACAGCTCAGAAGGTGTTGCGCGCTGGCTATTTCTGGCCGTCCATGTTTAAAGATTGTATCATTGCGGTCCGGAAGTGCCACAACTGTCAAGTGTTTGATCGCAAGATGCGCGCACCACCTGCTCCTCTCCATCCTATAATTGCCGTTGGTCCTTTCGCCAAATGGGGTATCGATTTTATTACTTGTAACCCTCACTCGGCCGGGGGGCATGCGTATATCATCCTCGCGGTTGATTATTTTACTAAATGGGCCGAGGCGATGCCTACATTCGACGCAAGCGGCAAAACAGCTGCAGTTTTCGTATTCAATCATATTATAACTAGGTTTGGTGTCCCACAAGCAATCATCACTGACCATGGGAGCCATTTTCGAAACATCATGATGACTGAGCTTACAAGCCAGCTTGGTTTGCGCCACGATAGCTCTACTCCTTATTATCCGCAAGCCAACGGTTTGGTTGAGTCTATCAACAAAGTTCTGGTTATCATGATCCGACGAACCATTGGTATTCATCGGTCGAATTGGCACAACATGTTATTTTCAACGCTATGGGCATACCAAACTTCAGTGAAAACTTCAACAGGGTTCACTCCTTTCCAGCTAGTTTATGGCTTGGAAGCTGTGTTACCCATTGAATGCGAAATCCCATCACTTCAAATGGCTGTCGAATTACTCCCAGCTACTTCCGAAGAGGAGAAACGTTTATTATACTTAGCTCAGTTAGATGAGACTCGACGTGACGCTGCATTGGCAATCGAGACTCACGCAAAGCGAATGAAAGCTCAGTATGATAGAAATGTGACCCCTCGGAGTTTTTCGGAGGGAGACCTAGTACTATTATATGATCAAGCTAACGATAAACTAGGTGCTGGGAAATTCGTTCCTATGTGGCATGGACCCTACATTGTAAAGCGAAAGCTAGCAAAAGGGGCCTATGAGTTGGTAGATTTTGATGGGGACTCTTTGGGTAAACCCAGAAATGGACTTTACCTTAAGAGGTATTATGCTTAAATGATGGGTATGGAGAATTTTTAGTTAGGTTAGGTTTTCTTTCTAGCTAGTATGTTTGTTAGTTTAGATAGTGTGCTTAGCTTAGAAAGTGTGTTTTTTGTCGTTATTCTGGCTTATCTTGGTTTTACTCTTGATATTGCAGATGTCGACGCCTCTCCAAACGTACATTGGATTTGCTGATGGTGCTTGTCGTAATACACAGAATATCTCTTCCGCAGCTTGGGTTATCTATTCGCCCTCTGACGAGTTAGTTTCTATGCATGGGGTGAGCCTCGGTCAAACAACGAACAACATTGCAGAATACAGTGCAGTGGTTGAATTATTGTTTGAATCTATTTCATTTGGAATTCGACGTTTGATAGTGAGGTTAGATTCTGAACTCGTTGTATTACAGCTTAATAGAGTATATGCCATTAGAAATCCTGTGTTATTAAGGTTGTTTTTGAGAGTGCGTCTCTTGGAACGTGAATTTGATTACATTGAATATCAGCATATTCCAAGGTCTTTAAATACATTAGCAGATGCAATTGCTTCTCGAATGTTGGACAGACATTTGCGATAATCATGCAAGTAAATTTAAAAACATTTCATCACATATGTTAAACAAGATAAGCCGGTAATAATAATATATAGATAGGAGTGTGTCAAAAATATACATCGTCTTCGATCATAGGTTGAAAAACACCTTATGATCGGCAAAAATGATAAGTACAAAAAACCAAAAATGTCATATGTGTCTACAAAAGTGACTAGCCAATCACTGGTGATGCTCTCTATACGACACCACTGCACGGGCTACTCTACACAAAAAACTCCTAAAGGGTCCCGGGACTGCAACTACATAGCGCTGCAATCTGATAGGAATGTCATCTATGGTCGTCTCCGGTATACCCGCCGTCAGACGCTCTAGATCCTGCTCTAACTCAGCCAGTGTCTCTGCAGCTGCATCCTGTGGGGCCGGTGCCGGTGCAACTGGTTGTCTCCTCTCAAAAGCCCGGAGATTGGCCGGACGCCGTGGACCTACATCTGCATTTTGAAACATTTTACTGTCAGTTTTGAGACGATATATATAAAAAACAAAAAATATATATATATATAATTAAAAAACTTGTGAATAATGAAGTACCTCTGTCATCCCACTGTTCTCCCTGTGGAAGAACCATGTCCGGATCATTCCGAAAATCCATTCCGGCATAGGGAAAATCCTGAATAGCAAAGACCTGGCCCTCTAGCCAGTGAAAGTAACCATCAGGAAATCGAACAACTGCCCCGCCCTCATCAGGATGCCGGGCCATTACCGCAACGCATCTCATCAACTTAGGCTCCCGAGGAGCCCCAACTGGGACAGTAAGATGTTGGGGGATCAGCATTGGAGCTCTCTCTAGGGCAAAGCTCACGACCAAAGGCCCATATCCAAAGGTCTTCAATCGTCCGGTCTTTGCCCTAGTCAGTTGGCCCTTCATATTGGCCAACACAGCATCGCACCAGTTGAAAATGGTGCCTTGGAAGCAATCTATCGCCATCCGCATTTGGGACCTGGTGGCATTGTGCAAGGCGGCTGCGCCGCAAAGTCTGGTAACAGTAAAGGCTATCACCATAAGTTCAGGTCGGGATATGTATTTGATTTCTATCCCCTTCTCCTGGTTTTGATTGTTGCACCACTCTAGCCGGAGGCTAGCAAGGGATTGGCCACCCGGCCTAGTCCCGGACAGAGTCAGTTGCTCGCCCCTATTAGGCAAGCCAGTGAGAAAATATATGTCGGAAGACTCTATCTCGAGCTGGTTCTCTCCGATGTAGAAACATTGATCCTGAATATTCCACCTTTCAACCAGCCACTCAAGAAAAGGCACTTGGCCCCTCATGCCAGGTATGGCCCAGTATTTATACAGACCGCATGCTTTTAACGCATCAATAGAAGGTTGATGATTTATTGCGGCCAAATCAACGTCCTCGTGTTCTCTTTCTCTCCAATCAAGCATGATGTGCTCCCTACACATCATAAAACATCAGTTAGGATCCATAAAATTTAAAAATCTTGGTCTATTTTGGAGGTATGAGGGTTTCAATTTGCGTTTTGCGGGGTACGCACCCCGGCCTTTAGGAACAGAGCGCCTGGACGCAGCTGCCCTTAAGGCCGGGTGCGTACACCCCGTAATTTTCCCATTGAGAAAATATCGGGGTACGCAGGTCAGCAGTGCATGACCTGCATACCCCGAAGTGCGCATCTTGAAACCCCAAGACCCACAAAAAGTCAAATGAAGGCTTAAAAATGAATTCTAAACGGATGGAAATCAAGGGAGGGACGTTGTAGAATACCTGGTGAAACGGCGTTCGATTCTGATGGTCAGATTCTCCGCAATCTCCACGGGAAATTTCTTGCCAAAAGCCCTTTTTTCAACCTCAACAGTAAAATGGTAAAAATGACATGGTAAAAAGTCTTTTTATAGGTTTTTTGGATGAATGAATACTAAGTTTGTTTATTTTTCACCATGAAAGGACATTTTTCAATGTATTTTTACCCATCTTAAACAGGTATGAGTAATGTGTCGTTTTTGTGCAGGACAAAAGGATTTAGAGGGAAAATTGTCATTTTTCACGAACCAAAACATTAGAGTCATCTTTTAAGCCCTTTTCTGACTCCTAAAAATATGAAAAGATCGCCGAGCGTTTCTTTTACACTCGTTAAAACGGAATTAAAAGACGGTCCCCTTATAGCTCTTTTCTGACCGTAAAAACAGGAAAAGATTGCCGGGTTTTTGTCATTTCAAACTCGATATGGAAATAAAACGACGTGTCCTTGATCGCTTTTTACTTTTCAGGTCAGAGACACTAATCATGAAAGTACTCCTTGGTCGCAAGATCAAGCGGTTCTCCCAGGTATTATTTTATACTTTTTCGGGCTTGGGGACACAAATTTACGAAAAAGTTCAACCTAGAGTCTTCTTAAGTTTTTCAGACTCTCTAAAATTGAAAAACGCCGAGTTTCTCCTATACTGGGCTCGTTAAAATTTCACAGTAAAGGACCTGTTCAATTACAAACAGGAACGAACCACTCCTTCCTAGGGTTCGAATCAAAACTAGGTTGGACTCATCCGAAGGATGAGCTTATAATCAAGCATATGTTATCCTCCTCAAGCTTGTTAAAAATAAAGAGGTACTTGCCAGAAATGGTGGGGGAAAAGAGAGAAGAATGAGCCTATCTGTTATCCTTTGTCTCAGAAGAAACCTTATTACCACTCTTGAACACGACACTTTTCATTCACCTGGGTTGGGAAATCCTTTACCTCACAGTTGATCAAACCACATTGAAAGTCTTCAGCCGGGTTCCGGGGATTAACTTTGAGTCGTTTATCACCAAGCCATCTGTTGTGTCGTTATGTGTTCAAGAGGTCTGCAAGCAAAACTTTCATCTGCAAAATACTTGTCATCCATTTGACCATCCCTGAGTCAGTCCTTACAGCAACATTTCTTCAACTTGAACAATGATTTCGTGTTGTGGGCTTTCCTGCAACGGGTCGCTTTCTATCGACATCAGCACATTATCTAGAGAGATGACTTAGAAATCGTCAGTACCTTGAAGTCTGCATGCATCAATGGCAGGTTTCTCGCCTTTGACGTCAGTTTACATCATTGACTTTCGATCAAAGGATTCCGTGAAATGTTCGACATCAACTCATTCATTCACATCTCATGGATTGTACTGGGTACTTTGAGAACCATTGAAATTACTGGTGGTCTCTCTCACACTTGTTAACAGTTTACATCATCGACTGGTAATCAAGTGGTTTCTACCATGTTCGACATCAACTCATTTATTCGCATGGCTAGAATCGTACCAATTCGGGAAGTAGAAATGAAGACCCTGGATCTAGTTTCCACCATCCACGCTGCGAGGAGTTTTGTATTCATTATCTAAGTAGACTAATCATAAACAGATGGTTGCGCCCATACTGTGTCTACAAAAGTATATGATTATGATGTACTGCAAGATCATTCCTGTATCAGAGTAGTTAGTCTGTTAGTTAAAGTTTTGATCTGAGTATGGGAATGCCTACCTCAGCGATGATATAATCTTATACATGTATTTTGTGTTGAAAATCGCAGGTTCTGACCAGGCTCTCCACGAGATAATCCTTGAAATGATAAAGTGCTTCACCCTTCCTAGATAATACAAAACCCTAATCAACTACAGGCTTCGCACTTTAGGGGGCAATCTGTTACACTAAAAAATGTCACCATGACTATTTACAGTTAGTATGGCTCTATCAACAGTCATGCTATCCTCTTGGGCAAGTCTTATGCCTCTGCTCTCCATGTCAAACTCCAAAAAAGAGAGAAAGTCTTTATAAATGTATTTATCTCTGGGTACGCAGGTTCTCTCAGCCTTGCCTGTGGGTACGCACCCAATTTTCACAATAACTGCGTACTTGTATGCTCTGTATGTAAAGGGGCAGGTACGTATCCCTGTAAAGGTCAAAATGCGCAAGTTTCATCTTTAAAAAGTTACTTGTGGTCATTTCTAGAGCATTCTAGAAGGTTGTTCGACGTGTATTGAGCGCCTCCAGATGGTTCATGTACCCCTATGAAAGAGGAACTTATCCCATCAAGAGAGGAGCTATCCCATCCAAAGAGGGGATTATCCCATTGATGGTGGACCTGATTAACTTCCTCTTGAGCACTATAAATACAGGCATTGGGCCAGAAGGAGGAGAGGTTGGAAGCTAAACATTTCTAAGGGTAGATGCTGCTGGAATTAGGACTCCCATTTAGAAGCTTGTGAGGAGAGATTACCATCTTTGCTTGTTCTATTTGGAAGTGGGTGAGCTTTGTCAAAGTAAAGGAGAACTCTTGATGGACCCTGGGAGGGACTTGCACAACACCAAGGCTCAGGTTGTAATTGTTCCTTTTGTTTCCTATTAATGCAAATGAGTCCATTCTTCTCAATAACTTGTTATTTATGAGTTGTTTCATGTACTCCTTGGTCTATGTGTTAAATATGTTTTATTTTATGAGATTATCAAGTGCTATTTAATCATTTGACTGTTAGTGAATGCAGGTTTCGAAGTGAAGGAGGAGCTCATCTGGATCAGCGAGGCTGGACTGCTACAACAGCGTTGGACTACAGGTAGGATCTAAACACTTGATCTCTTATATAGTAAATGCATGTTTAGAGAAGGATTGCTCTTATTTGTCTTGTTTGTCACTAGAGAGTCTTAGGCTCCTAGGGAGGTTGGTTGTGTCCGCACTATCGACTCTTTCCGCCTGACAGGCATGCAAAGTCAAAGTTTCCATTTCAATCTCAAAACACATTGAAACCATAATCATTAAAACCATTAAAACCATTCAGCTTTGAAAACATAATTTCATCTGAAAACTCCAGTTATCATTTAAAGAAACAAAGGATCAAACTTCTTAGGGGACCCATTCAATTTTTCCCTAGAGAAAATTTTAATAGGGTGGTGGTTGTGGCCACAATAGGATTACATTTAAAATGTTCAAATATTATTCTTAAAAATTCTTGAATTGTTATGGGATTTACCACCGAATAAGCAACCTGATAAACCTTTACGCCATGCTTTCCTGCATGTTTGGCCATGGTTGCTAAAGTTGTATTCACAACCATGTCTACTGATATCTGCAATTTGAATTCAACCAAAAAAATAACACATTTAAGAGAAAAAGGATAATGGTTTTTTGGGTCCAAGTTTTGAAGACATATATGGAAGATCTGATCTCCCAAGAGAAATAAATAATGTAGAGAAGCTCTAGGAAAATCAAATAAATATGATTTAAATAATTAAAAAGTGTCAAATCTATGTTTGGAACCATCCACTATCATCTTCCAGATATAGATGGAAAATGTAATCTAATAAAAATAAAAAATTAATATGGAAATACTCCAGAAAATCTAAAATTAATTACGAAATATTTCTTCACACTTCGTTTAAGAGTTAGTTACCAGATCTAGCACAATATCTAGATTGGCCAAGAAGTAAGATATTTGACCTTTGCCATAGTGCGCAAGGATTCGATCAATCATTCTTCAAGCTAAATATTTGATTTAGCTCAACAACAATGTGAGAGTAATCCAACATTGGATTCGAAGGTTTCCTCAACTTTGTCAAAGACTAATGAAACCTCAACATCCATTGATCCATCAGCAACGGTTCGAACTGCTAGACATGTAACCAACATCTGAAGCACCCACCATGTCTCCATTACATGGAACTTTAAGTCTAAAAACCTACTAGTTATTTTCCAGGTTTCAGCAGCTCACTACATCTCTCTTTCTCAAATCACTTTGATGGTTGAGATGTCGGTTTTCAAGGGAACAAAACACATGGATCCAGTGAAAATCCAGCCACCTCCAAGAGATTTGGATAGGTGTTACCCTAGTAGAAACAGTGCCAGATGTAAAACAATGCCTTTACATTTCCAATTATCAAGGCAAGATGATCTATAACCCCTACAATTTAGGGAAAAATCACCCAAAACCCCAAATTTAAGGCACTTTAAATTATTAAATTATTAAGTGTATTGTAATTGAAAGTTTAAATAAAATAATTACAAATCTATTTACTCTCTTTGAAAATAGAAAGCAACTTTTCATTCAAATAATATTATTTTAACTTTCAATTAATTGAAATTTATTTTATTTTAATTAATATAAAATTGTTTTTGGTTATTTATATGTATTTTTCAAAGTTATTTGTAATTTCATATTAAAAATAAAATAATTATTGCACCCATGGGGTAGGTCTCGCTTAAAAACTTAATCATGTAAACTTAAATGTAAATGTAAACATAAACGCAAATGTAAACATTAATATTTAACATTTAACATTGTTAATCTAATGTCTGCCCTATTTAAAAATCAATCTAATTATTATTATGTATAAACACAACATAAATTTAAAATATAAAGGTTTATGAATAGTAAAAAATAAATAAAAATATAAATAAACTAGAAGTATGGTAAATAAATAAGACTGTTTTTTCTATTTACTCCAAACATATGGTAAATATTTTTTTTTAAATAAACTAGAGGTACGGTACATAAATAAAACCTCTTTTTATCTTTACTCCATTAACCTCTTTATATTTATGAAAACTCAAAAAATAGGTTTTATTTAGGTGGATCATGCTAACACATAATTATTAAACCCATGGGAGAATTTCCATATTTATAAAGTATAAAGATGTATGGTGAATAAATAAAAACATATCAAATAAGATTAGAAATCAACATCTAAAAATATACCAAGCCTATCAGCCAAATACCATTGTAAATAAAAGAAATATGATAAATAAATAAAAATATAAATAAACAAGAGGTATGGTAAATAAATAAAACCTCTTTTTATATTTGCTCCATAAACCTCTTTACACTTACTAACACTCAAAAAATAGGTTTTATTTAGGTGAAGCCTATGGGCAAAATACCATGGGCCAAATTATTATTAATACCATGCAAAAAATACTATTAACCATAATATTAATATTAAAAGATTATTATTATTATTATTATTATTATTAAATCTAATATTCATATTAATATATCATAATATTGAAATTACTAAATATAATAACTTTGTTTTAATCCAATATTAAAATTGTTATATTATAATATATATTAACTCTATGTATATGGGAGGTAAGAACAAAGACATCAAGTTATAGAGATGGTGATATAGGGGGAGTGACAAGAGAGAGATGGAGATAAACTGAAGGAGAGGGGAGAGGAGGAATAAAAAGAGAGAGAAGTAGAGAAGGGTAAACGAGGGAGAGGGAGACATAAATATGGAGGGGGGAAGAGACAAGAGAGTGGGAGGGAGATAGTGAGATGATTGGAGGGTAGAGATAGAGAGAGAGAGATGGGGAAAGAGAGATAAACGTAGGAGATAAAGGGCGAGAGAAGAAGGATGAGAGAGAGGAGGAGAGAGGGAGGGATAGAGATATGGAGTTGGAGGGGGAGAGAGGAAGGGAAGAAGAAATACATAGAGAGTGAGAAGTGGAGAGAGAGGGACTGACAAGGGAGAGATGGAGAGAAAGAGTGTATGTTTAGGGGTGAGATAAAGAGATAAATAAGGAGAGATAGAGAGAAGGGGGGAGAGAAGGAGGCAGAAGGAGAGAGGGAGGGATATAGTAACTGATGCAGCCTAAGCCTCACATACCCACAGTATGCATATAAAATTGCATGTCCCACTATGTCCAGGAATTTTAATTCCATACTTAGGGAAAATTCTCTTAAATCAAGGTTTGAGGCTCCTTAATTAAATGCTTAAGCGGAAGCTATTTAATCATATATTAATCAGATTACACCTGTGGATTTCCTTACTGTCCAATTCACAACAAACCTAACCAATCACTGTCAACCGCGTGTCGCATAGCCGACGTATTCATTTCAACGTTTGACTTTATGCGCTCCAAATCTCCACCATCAATCTGTCTCACTTGATCCAATGATTATCACGTCACCCGCTCGCCAACTAGCTTGGCCGATCTCCATTGTTGATCAATCCCGCTCGATCCAATGACTATCACGCAATCTCGTGGGAAATCGTGCACAACCGATATCAGGTCGAGAGAGAGGGAGAAAAGTAGTTTTCTCATGCTACATGTCGCCTGCTAAGGGTAATCGCGTGAAATTTTGTAATACCATTTACAGATTTTAGGGCGCGAGATACTGCTTACCGCCTATGGAGATCGCTCCATTATTTTGCACGTTTTCCACCCTTCTATCGACATGTTCCTTGATGTGAGCCATCCACTTCTTGACTTCATTTTGCGTGATAGATCTCTGCCACTCATCTCCCATTAATCCTGTCCATTGATCCGACTGATCCAATGGTTCCTGTGCACTATTGCTTCATTACTTCTTCCTTCCATTGATTCGATCTTTGGTTGTTCTTCCGCTTGACTCCTTCCTGAACTTTGTTTTGTGTATTCTTTAAATGCTACCACTCTTGAGCTTTGATTTGGTTATTCAATCAAAATCCAACATTGTCCGATCATCGCAATACTCCTTTGAGCACTGTCCTCTCCCTCGGATTCTTTTTGAATTCCCTGCACACTTATGTTATGCAGAATTGTTCTTATCCACACACAATTTATAATTCAATTACTCAATACACACAACACAAACTCAAAATTTTCACTTCTATATTAATAAATAAATATTTACACAATTAATTCCTTTTTGGCCTGATCTTCACTATCAGTGGCCTTTCTTTCCCTGCCCGTAGGCTTACAGTCAAACCCTATCTGATCTCTGAACTCTAATTCACACTTGAACTAACTAACTCTCCTCGATGCCTTTTAAGCTTACATTTATACAAAAGGTTCTATTAACCAATTCT
This sequence comes from Pinus tabuliformis, assembly GCA_031772625.1. Lineage (NCBI taxonomy): Eukaryota > Viridiplantae > Streptophyta > Pinopsida > Pinales > Pinaceae > Pinus > Pinus tabuliformis. The sequence goes on from CM062815.1 coordinate 667,286,031, forward strand.
AGTTTAGATCCTTAATCTTTTGAACTAAATCCTGAATATCCTCTAAATCCACTTTTGACTCAACTAATCCCTAAGGATCCTCTCTAGTTCCAAAGACCATCAACTAATTCCTAATCTAAGATTTTACAATTAATTTCCAAACCTATCAATCCCTATGAACTCTCAATTGTCCTAATTCTCTCATGTTCTCCAACATTCGAGAACATTTACAAAATCCTCTCAATATTTAATTAATTCCTATTATTAATATCTCTTATTAAAATCACCCAAAACATTAATAATTACAGTAATTCGATAGTCAGGAAACCAACTCCCTTAAAACACAAGACCCCCTATGTCTACTAAAATACAATGATATTTCTGAGCTGAATGCTCCTGCATTAGACTCCCAAGGTTGAAAACATTCATGATCTCCTGATCATGTGTTCTCATATGTTGGTAAAAAACCTCCAGGGTCCCAAACTTTAGTTTGTAGTTGTCTGAATGCTCTGCTCATTTATTGTTGATGTATGTTTGCTATCTTTTGTTTCATATTCCTTTCTTTCTCAACCAGTTTCAAATTCTGATTGATCATTTTTCCTGTTGTTGTCAATCTCCTCCATCTAGTCTACTTCATTATTAACAACCATAATTCTTCAACCTCTATTTCCAGCACATCCTTGGGTTGGTACATACTCTGCCATTTGTTGTTGTACTCTGTCCACTCTGTTATGGCCTAAATCTACCTTAGGCTGAGAAAGGTAGGATCTAGGGTAACATCAAACCACGCTTAATCTGGTAGCTAGCCCTACCAGGTCGGGAGAGGGCTCTCTTCTTGTCAATCTCAGGAAAAGATGGCCAATAAAGCTTTAGATGACTGATGTAATGATTGATTTTAGGCTAGGTATTTGTATAGAGGTGTTTGATTGAATTTAAGATGGGTTTGCTGTCTCAATTGTGAAAGGCAGATTTGGGTCCGGGGAATGGACACAGTCTTGCAGAGATCTCTATGGGGCGAGGTAGGAAAATGGTTTAGCACTTCAAATAGAATGAGATGGAGAGCTTTTAGTTTGGTGAGGAGTTGGAGAGGGAATGAAAGATTCAGGGATCCTCTTCAAACAGCTAAAAACATAGATAACTAAACAAACCCCAGGTAGAGCACTGCAATTTCAATATATTCTACCTTTATCCTTGTTTGATTTAGTTAAGATGAAACAAAGAGATCTAATGGCATACATAAAACACATGTAAAACTTGCAATTACAGAAGGAAACACAATACCAAATCAAGATGCCACAAGAATCCCATAAAGTGCTGCAAATCCTGGTCAATTCCTTTGCCAAACTGCTGAAAATGAATGTACAATAATGTTCAAAGCATTCACAAGAGTCCAACATTTCTCAATGACTGAAAAACTACTAGATATAGGCATCAAACAACTCATTCTAGGCTTTAGGGGTCAATTTCATGAGTTTAGGAGCTGTTTCAAGAAGATCTAAACTAAGAACTGAAAAGTAGGCAGTGGAACATCATGCCTCTAAAACTTAGGAAACTGATTCATTCAATTGCAAACTACTTTTTCATGATGAATCTACCTCTATGAGTAAAAATTTAGCATAATTACATAAAAATCCATCAAGTCACATTAAATTACATCATGAATTTGACTATTAGAAAGAGAAAAGTCAAACTGTGAAGAAACTAGGCAAAAAAGAGAGTTTTTTGGCCAAAATGAGAAAATTTTTCCCTATGTGCTGCGCTGATTTCCCTATGCATTGCACCTTTTTGCAGCTGATTTTGGAGGCCTTCCCATACACCAAATTTTGTCCAATTGGGCTTGTTGGAAATTTATACTTGTCTACTTTCAAAAAAAGGTGGAATTTTTGAATTTGGTCTTCATTTTCCCTTCCAAAATGGAGTTCTCCCAACATTGCTTCCTGTGTGTCCAAAAAGGGGCAGAAAGGTCATTTTTGAGGTGTTTTTGACCTTTTTGGAAGCTCAAAATCTGTCAAAATTTCTTGGCCATGTGAGGGCATTCATATTTTTCCATGAAAAATCCAAAAATGATGAGTTTTCCTCAAAAGGAGGTCTCTAGCAAAAGCGTGCGCCAAGTGGCGTGGCGCATTAGGTAGAAAAACCTGTTTTTTAGGCCAAAAATTTCAAAATTTGCAAAAAGTTTCCCAAATTTCTTGAAATTTGGGTTGAGTGTTCCTCATCAGGTGCTATGTTGGGCTAAGGAAGCCTCAGCCAAGATATGGAGTATATTTTGCTCTTTTCTCTTCCTCATGGCTTTCTTCAATTTGGCTTTCAAATTCTTGATTCTTGCTTTGCACACCATATTTCTTGACAAGTAGTGATATGCCATGTTCCTCAACATGTTTTTCTAATTGTTGGCCTTCTCTAGCATTCTTTCTAGGTGCATGTTTGTCCTCTCAAGCCAATATTCATGATCAGCTTGAATTTCTCGCTCAAGCGTGGTTAATTTGATTTTCCTCCTCTTGGCAGCTTGCCAGTTTGCCTTTATGTTTTGGAGCTCCATGATGGTTTGCTAATCTTTTAGCTATTTGTTCCTCTACTCCAAATAATTAATGATCCACTTGGTTCTTTCCAGGTTGATAGACAAATGTTGAATGTCATCTTGCTGCTCCTGAATGATCTCTTTATGTTTTGAGCTTTGTGAGCCCAAATCAGTGTCCTCATCCTGAATGAGGATGAAATCTGTCTGATGACCTCCTGAAGGTCCCTCGTCATGCAAGGGCTACTTACCCTTGTCCTGTACCTGCTCTGTTGATGGAGGAAATGAGACCCCTTCCACCCCGGGTGGAGATAGTACTCGTTTTGCTGTTGCAAACAACCTTCTAGTGCCCTTTTGATATGTGACAAGCACTGGCACACTAGCGGTTTGTGTCTCATGAATCTCCTACTGATGCGAAGGCCCTCCCACCGCATGAAAAACTACTGCGAGTACTTGAGGACCTATGAAGACCTCATGTGCAATGAAATCCTCTCATGAGATGTTCAGTAAACCAAGATGATGCAAGACCACAATTTTGATTAGTGCAAAATGATATATGCCATTATACTGCTGTTAAGGAGGCTTCTTTTGCACTAAGGTGGTCATCTTCTCAATGTTATGGCAAATGAAATAAGGGAGGTTCATCATCCTCACCCTAGTAAAGTGCATCAACAATTTGATATGATAGGCATACAAACGAGAAAATCTTCCCTCACAGCTGAAATATTTAATTATGAGTTTCATCAAGGGAGCATATGTGTCTTGAAGATACTTGAAAGGGAATACTCTACTGATATGTCTCTGAAAACCAGCCTTGATGTAAGGCTCATAATGATATTTTTCTATTAGTTGCGTCTTATATCATTGCTCACCTACATTTGGAATGCCGGTCGCTTGAGCAATAGTCTCAGGTGTCAAGGTGAATGTCACACATGCCAAAGTGACTTGGCCATTATGAAGATGGAGCACAAACAATCTGGCCAGCTCATGGTGATACTTGACTCTCTCCACCATCTCACAGAACTGATAACAAGAATGGTGTTGAAAGCATGTGATAGCAAGAGGACAGGCCAACAGCTCGACAAGTGAAGTAGGCTCCTCCCGGTTATGTTTTCCACCCTTGTGAGGCCTCCTTAGTGCATGCATTTCTCTAGAAGAATCACTGACTATTTCCTCATCTCTTTCATAGGAAGAATCTGACTCCATGTTTGCCAATGTTTGAGTTTTCTTAGATGAGTATGAAGAGATTTTATGGTGTCTTTAGGTTTTTTGCTGCCAAGGATATGAATGTATGAGGGACTATGGAGGGGGTGTGTATGAGGGATTTAGGAATGTTGCTGACATGTTTTTGAGGAATAGAAGGGTTTAGGGGATGATTTTTAGAGTTTGGGAATATCAATTAGGGTTTGGGATAATGGGAATAGGGATTTAGGGTTATTTGTTTAGGGATATGAGAAATATGGAATGGGTAGATAAGAATGTAAAGAGAAGGAGAAAATGAAGTGAAGGAATGAGGGAATGAAGGAGTGAGGGAGTGAAAAATGCTTAGGAGTGGAATTAGCAGCAAGAAATACAATTTATAAACCCTATGCAATTGTTTTTGACAAAAAATTGCGAGGTATGGTTTCAATTTTTTCCCATTAAATCACCATAAGCACCAAGATAAATCCATTCATTGGCCATGAAGGAGTGACAAGTTACTTGGATAGTGAGGAATTTAGCAAATTTGTGAGTTTGGAAGAGGTTGGGAGTGATTTCGGGCCTTGTAGTCCTATGCGTCTCGCCACCTCACAGGTGCGTTGCGCCCTTTAAGTGCACCACACCTGTTATGGATTTACATTGTCAACTGTTGCCCAAAGCGTCACACCAGATGAATGTGCCGCGCCTGGGTTTTCTCTTGTTTTGGCACAAAACTCACTCTCTTGGCTCTTGGAAGACCAATACACTTGCTCTCTTTCTCTTGAGGACACAAATGAACTTTTTAAACATGAAAAATAGTTTATATACATATAGCCTTGATTTTTCATTTACAAAAACCCACTCTTCTAATGTTTGTTTTTGACTTGCTTTTAAAACTCTGTTTTTGGGCAGTTTGCTTTATTTTTGCCTTTAATGGACTGAATGCTTTGAATTTTTGTTTTGTTTTGTAGGTGGTGAAGTTGCAGAGGCTTAGCAAGGTGACCACGGCTGCCTTTGAAGTTATTACATATGGAACAAATGAAATTACATCAAATTTGTACATGAAAACATAAAAAACTCTGTTTTTCCTCAAAACAGGGTTTTGAGGAAAAAATAATCACTGAGCATGTGATTATGGAAATTATTGTTGCTGAAACTTTATTTGACCTCCTCATGTGCCTATTGACCGTTATTGAGCATTTTGAAGACCTTATTGATGAAACCCTAGACCTAATGAGACCTAAAACCCTAACAATGACTTTTGTAAATTTAAAGACAAAAATTAACTGCAAATGATCTAGATGTATGAAAATAGGCCAACAGGTAAAGGACATGAGAGAAAATTTATAATATACCACTACCATCAGATGATCCATGACCCTAATGGAATGCAGCTGATTGAGTGAGACATCTAACATGCAATGCAATATGAGAATTTGAGCACTGATGGAGGGATGAAGATACTGACACTAACACGCTCATCTTCAAACTGCTGTTCATTATCTTCCCTTTGAATTTGTTGGATTCTTACTACCGCCCTTTCATCCTTACCCTCTTGCGACTTTCCAAACAACATATGTTCAATATCTATAAATTTACTTTCAAAAAATAAATTGTCCTCCAACTTCCTTTGTACTTCATTCCCATCAAATACATCACTATGTTGTTCATCAATTCCAACATATTTTCCTTCCTCTTCCTTGACAACCCTCAGTAATTGTCCTTCACTTCCTTAATTGATTCTGACAGTCAATTTAACTTCTCCAAGAATGGTATCTTCATGCTTTTCTTTTTCCTCATCAGCATGTCCAACTTGGAAACTTCTAGTCTTCTTCAGTTCTAAAACTGACTCTTCAACTCGAAACGTGTTTGTCTCATTTTCATCGAATCCTGTAATTAGAAAACAATTATCAGAATTAAAAATATAAGGCCTCATTACCTTTTCCTTTTCTGGAAACATCTCAGTATGCTGCTCTTGGTTTTCCTTCAATTCCTTTGTCAACACATCAGTATGTTTATTTAAAATATCCTTCATATCATCTGTTTCAATGATATCTCTCTTCTCTTATTCATAATAATGAACTCCTCCTTCTGTAATGTCAATTTGCTGAACTTTTATTACTATTCTCTTTTCCTTACGATTGTCTTTCACGACAATTTCTTTGTCTTCCTTTTTTAGCATTTTATCTTGAGTATACATCCTCTTCTTTTCCAACTTTCTTCTTTGAAAGTCTAATTTTCTATATAACTCAATAATTTCAATTGGAGTAGAATTTGGAAATTTTACACAATTTTCCATACCTTCCTTTGTTATTGGCCAATCATTATATGTCCTTTCTCCCTTTGCTAAATCTTCTGCATAGATTTCTTCTTTCTTTAATTCTATGATTGTCTTTTCTTTGTCTTGAGACAAATCTGTCTCCTCTTCTTCTTCAATACACTTTACCTTGTTGTCTCTTTGTAAACCTTCTTCAAGAGCTATCCTTACCCCATCATCTGCATTAATATTCTCCTGCATTTGTTCTTCATCAATAACATTAATCAAATTCATTAGATTACCTCTCTGAGACAATATTCCTTCGTTCTTCATCAGAATAAGATCTTGATCTTCCATCTCTATGATAACTTTAAATGATTGTCTTCTCTCATTAAGTAACTCATCCATAGACTCTTTCTACTATAAACAGTCATATTCTTCCTCTTCTTAGAAATTTTTTGTGTCACCTTTTACTTCAAGATCTTCATCCATTTTGAAGACATCTTCAGAAAGTTTCTTTTCTCCGACAATACCTACAATCATACAAAAATTATCAATTTTAAAAACATGAGACCTTGTGGTCTCACTTGATGCTTCAATCATCATATCTTCTTGCTATCTTGAATTCTCACAATAATTCATAAGATCTTCCACAGATCTCCAGTCTTCATCTTCACCCAGAACTTCACCCTATTCTACTTCAGAAATGGAAACTTCCATTTCCAACTTGGCTTCTCTGAGTTTTTCCATCAGCCACTTCACTTGCCTCTGCTGTAGCCTTCTATGTAACTTAGACCACTTTGATGCCGTTTTCCTCAAGACCCAACCTTGTCTTTGGTTTTCCTCTAGTAGCATCCTTAATACATTGAGTTGTTCTTTTAACTCCGCAATCTCCTTGTCAAGCTCCCCTTGACTCATTCTCTTGCCATTTGCCTTGACATCCTCCTTCTTCACTTTTCTTCTGTTGTGGTCTTCCTCGGAACCTCTGTTATCTCGACTATCAGTAGTCATTTGCTTCTCTATCTTCATGAGTTCCTCACTCACTTATTATGAGCTTCATTAAAGCCTTCACAATAGAAAGTCCTCCCTACTGCCACTTACCTCACCAAGCTCTTCTCTGTACTTGGTCTTTTGGCAAGCACTTGGTTCTCTATTCTCTCGAACCTCATTGAGTACTTCTCTCTACTCCTTCTAGGCTTAAACTCATCTGCACCTTTTAAGAACACAATTGTCCTCTTGTATTTCAACAACAAATGAAATACTAGGTTTTGCCACCTCTTCTTTCACTCATAAATTCTTACCAACTTTCTTCATCCCATAGCAATTCTACCCACATCCTCTGTGGAATTTCCTTTATGATCTTTCCGTGAGCTGCAACAAAACCTCTGCAGTAACAAGTCTTCCCTGCTACATGATACCTCACTAAGCTTCTCTCCTCTGAGCCTAGTCTTCAACATCTCTCTGGTTCTCTCTTCTAGAACCAATTGAGCACTCCTTGCTCTAGGTTGCTGCAATCTTCTCACCTTCTTATGCAACTAATTGTGCAACAATATAAGACCACAAACTCTCCAATATTCAAACCAAATTAAAACAAAAACTTATCATCTCACCTTCAATACCTCTGCATGATCTTGTTCTACCATTCACCTGCACTTTGAATAAATTGTTCTCTATTTATTTTCATTTGCAAATTTTGCTACACTTTATCTATGTGTGCCTACTGTTTATCAGATTTAAAATATGATCTCCTCTTGCCTATATAAATACCTTCAAAACATAACTTTGTTCTAAGTTTTCTGAAATAATTCTTACACGTAGAATTTCCTTATTCAGCTTTGATACCAATAGATGCAGCCTAAGCCACACATACCCACAATATGCATATAAAATTTCATGTCACACTATGTCCAGGAATTTTAATTCCATACTTAGGGAAAATTCTCTTAAATCAAGGTTTAAGGCTCCTTAATTAAATTCTTAAATGTAAGATATTTAATCATATATTAATCAGATTACACTGGTGGATTTCCTTACTGTCCAATCCACAACAAACCTGACCAATCACCGTCAACCGCATGTCGCATAGCTAACGTATTCATTTCAATGTTTGACTTTATGTGGTCCAAATCTCCACTGTTGATCTGTATCGCTTGATCCAATGGCTATTGCGTCACCTGCTCGCCAACTAGCTTGGCCGATCTCCACCGTTGATCAATCCACTCAATCTAACAGCTATCACGCAATCTCGCGTGAAATTGTGCATGATCAATATCAGGTCGAGAGCGCACGAGAAAATTAGTTTCTCATGCTATGTGTCACCTGCTAAGGGTAATCACGCGAAATTTTAGAATACCATTTACATCTTTTAGGGCGCGCGAGATACTACTTACCACCTACGAAGACCACTCCATTATTCTGCATGTTTTCCACCCTTCTATCGACACGTGCCTTGATGTGATCCATCCACTTCTTAACTTCATTTTGAGCGATAAGATCTCTTCCGCTCATCTCCCATTAATCTTGTCCATTGATCTGACTAATCCAATGGTTCCTGTGCACTATTTCTTCATTACTTCTTCCTTCCACTGATTCAATCTTTGATTTTTCTTCCACTTGATTCCTTCCTGAACTTTGTTCTGCATATTCTTTAAATGCTACCACTCCTAAGCTTTGATTTGGTTATTCAATCAAACTCCAACATTGTCCGATCATCGCAATACTTCTCTGAGCACTTTCCTCTCTCTCAGATTCTTTTTGAATACCTTGCACACTTATGTTATGTAGAATTACTCTTATCCACACACAATTTATAATTCATTTACTCAATAAACACCACACAAACTCAGAAATTTCACTTCTATATTAATAAACAAATATTTACGCAATGAATTCCTTTCTGACTTGATCTTCACTATCAGTGGCCTTTCCTTTCCTGCTCGTAGGCTTACAATCAAACCCTATTTGATATGAACTCTAATTCACACTCTAACTAACTAACTCTCCTCTATGCCTTTTAGGCTTAAATTTAAACAAAAGGTTCTGTTAACCAATTTTGCTTCATATCCTTAATATTTTGAACTAAATCCTGAATATCCTCTAAGTCCACTTTTGACTCAACTAATCCCTAAGGATCCTCTCTAGTTCCACAAACCATCAACTAATTCCTAATCTAAGATTTTACAATTAATTTCCAAACCTATCAATCCCTATGAACTCTCAATTGTCCTAATTCTCTCATGTTCTCCATCATTCGAGAACATTTACAAAATCCTCTCAATATTTAATTAATTCCTATTCTTAATATATCTTATTAAAATCACTAAAAACATTAATAATTACTTTAATTTGATACCCACGACACCAACTCCCTTAAAACACAAGACCCCCTTTGTCCACTAAAATACAATGATATTTCTGAGCCGAATGCTCCTGCATCAATAACATAGAGAGAGAGAGAGAGAGAGAGAGAGAGAGAGAGAGAGAGAGAGAGAGAATACTTGAAGGGAGAAGGAGAGTGATGGGATAAGAGAGAGGATTAGAGGGAAAAAAGAGAGAGATAGAGAGTGATGGGGGAGAGAGAGGGAGGTAGGAGAGAAAGGGAGAAAGAGGAAGTAGGAGAGAGAATATTTGAGAGGAGGAGAGAGGGATGGATAGGGGGATGGAGTTGGAGGGGGAGAGAGGGAGGGAGAGAGGAGGAGAGAAGGATGGATAGGAAGACGGAGTTGGAGGGGGAGAGAGGGAGGGAAGAAGAAATACATAGAGAGTGAGAAGTGGAGAGAGAAAGGGAGTAACAATGGAGAGATGGAGAGAGAGTGTGTATGTTTGGGTTTGAGATAAAGACAAAGAAGGAGAGATGGGGAGAATGGGGGAGAGAAGGAGAGAGGGAGGGATATAGTAATAGGGTTGGAGGCTGAAGAGTAAGAGAGAGAGAGAGAGAAAGAGAGGAAGGGAGAGAGTGGAGTGAGGGAGGGAAAGAGAGATGGAGTTGGAGGGGGGGAGAGAGAGAGGTAATAAGAAAGAAATATAGAGAGAAAGGTGGAGAGAGAGAGTGAGATGGAGTGATAAAGAGGATGGAGAGAGAGGGGGAGAGGAAAGAAGTAGGGAAGAGAAAGAGAAGCAGGGGAAAGGGAAAGGAGGAGGGAGGGATAGGTAGATAGATTGAAGAAATAGAGGGTATTTTTTGGTGGTGATATAGAGAGGAAAATGGAAATAGAGATATAGATGGAAAGTGAAGAGAGGAAAGAAGAGAGAGATGGAGAGAGGGAGGGACAAAGAGATTGATAGATATGAAGTGAAATAACTTGTGTGTTTGGGGGGTTGAGATAGAGGGAAAATAGGGAGAGATGGAGGGAGATATAGATATATATGGGGGGGAGAGGGAAGAATATTTCTTGCATTAGATACATTGATTTTAGTGTAGATGGTGATTTCTAATCTAATTTGCTTTCTTGCACTAGATGCATTGATTTTAGTGCAGACGTTGATTTCTAATGATATTTGATTGCTTTCACTAGATGCATTAATTTCAGTGTGGATGATTTGTAATCCTATTTTATTTCCTGCACCAAATGCATTGATTTCAATGTAGATGGTGATTTCTATTCCTATTTGATTACTTGCACTAGATGCATTGATTTCAATGTAGATGTTGATTTCTAATAATTTTTGATTGCTTGCACTAGATGCATTGACTTCAGTGTAGATGGTGATTTCTAATCTTATTTGATTGCTTGCACTAAATTTATCGATTTCAATGTGGATGGTGATTTCTAATCCTATTTGATTGCTTGCACTAGATGCATTGATTTCAGTGTAGATGTTGATTTATAATCATATTTTCTTACTTACACTAGGTGCATTAACTTAAGTGTAGATATTGGTTTATAATCCAATTTTCTTACGTGCACTAGATGAATTGATTTGAGTGTAAATGTTGATTTCTAATCTTATTTGATTGTTTTCATTAGATGCAGTGATTTTAGTGTAAATGTTGTTTTCTAATCTTATTTAATTGCTTGCATTAGATTCATTAATTTCAGTGTAAATGTTGATTTCTATTTTGATGTAATTGGATGTATGATGGTACATTAATTTTAAAGTGATTTGATTAACATTGTTCATTGATTTCAGTGTAAGCACAAAAAATTATTGACAATGTATATTGATTTTTTGTTATAGTAATTCAACCTATTAATATTGGAGAGAAGGAGAGACAAGGAATGATGTTTAATATAATATATTGAGCTAAAGATTTAAATGGTTTATGGTTTAACCTGTCCTTTTCATATAATCGATATGAAAATATGACAAAAGTAAAAAGGGTGACAATAAGAATAATAGAAGAAAATAGTTTTAGATTAACCACAATGAAGACTATTTGTAATTGACTATATTCTTATTATTCACATTTTCTATCATTCAACACTATTACATTGTCCCTTTACATTCAAAATTTATATTTCATCATTAAAGTTATTATCATCACAACAAACTAAGGCAACTTAGCAAATTTAAAATTAAAATATACAGATTAATCTGAGACATATTAGCATATTTAAAATGATTAATTTAATATTAGATGAATTTACATATTATTGATAAAATCAATCATATGTTCGTTAGATTTTCTTTGGCTGCACATGACTGAAACCAACCAAGATCCATCTTAACTCTGGATCTATCAAGCACTGAGAGGGATAAAATCTCTCGAGGTATAAAACTTTCCTCAAGTTTTGCACTAAAAAGAGGTTTTCACCTCAAGAGATGTGATCCCTCTCGTCGCTTGATAGATCCGGAGTTAAGATGGAACCAGGCTGGCTTTATTTTAAAATTGAGGAAATTACGAATATTTTTGAAAGTAACTTTTCATTAAAATAACAATTCTTTACTTTCAATTACATAAATTGATATAAAACTAGCTTTGATCTATCTTAATTTTAGATCTTAATTTTGGATTTACCTAAGGGCAGAGGGGATCAAATCTCTTTTCACTTTAAAAAAGGTTTGTATATGAAGAGATTTTATGCCTCTAACACTTGGTAAATTAGGAGTAATATGATTGAATTATTAATTATAATTATAATTATTAATTTTATATTTCACTTTACTTAATTATATTTTTTTAATTTACCCCAACTTTATTTTTCTTAACATTTTTCACATTAAATTTTATTTTACGGCTTTTCCTCAAATTAGATGTTAAAATCGATTTTCAAATAAAATAAATTGGATAAATATTTTAATATTAAAATTTATTTTTAATTTGCCCCATGGTGTAGATTAGTTGATGATAGAATGGGTTGTTAAGGCATTTCTTATGATGTTATTGGTTTAAACTTTGATTAGCTTAGTGTGCCATATGTGAGGCAATGTGGTTACACTTGGAGGTGATTGTGGTAGTGGATAGAATCTATCCTTAAGTAAAAACATGCTATAGTTGTCTATTCTCTCATATACAAAAAAAAATAACAATAATAATAATAGTCTTATTTTTTAATTTTATTGAATTAATTATTTATCAAAATTAGATTTTATTAAAAGCACATGATTTTATTGGAAGTAGTTTAGGTGATGGAAATATAGGAAACTAATTTTCTTGTAAGCATTTTCTAAATTGTATCTCCACTCAAACACTCTCATAGAAAAAAAAAGTCTTGATCCCACCCATCAAGAAAGCCACCCAAGGTCACCTTGGTGACCTTCTTTCACTCTTTAGACCACAAGAAGGATATCCTTGTATAGGGGGAATCCTTAAAATATTGAGCTAAGCTAGGTCATTGAGTAATTAAAGGAAGTTCCTTAACGAAGACTAGTGATTTGACACTACTCACTCTCAAAGTAAAATGTTAGGGATAAGTGTGTGAATAGTCAAACAAACCATGAATTATTAACAAATTTTGAATTATTTTAATTACACAACTCTACTTATTCATGCAACCAAATTATACTTGAAAAATGAAAGATAAAGCTTGCTCAATTAACCATATAGCATGAGATGCCAGTGAGCATATGTACAATAGCGCAATAAAAATAGAAAATGAATCATAAATTTTCTATAAAAGTAAGGCATTAGATCATTCATTCATCATATTCATCAGCATTAGAGATTGAGAGTTCGTTATCGTCATCAAGAGACCATTCCACAATTAAGAGATCATACACCAACAATATTAACTATGTTTGGGACAACAAAGAGTTATGTGTTTGCGCTGATAAATAAAGGAAATATTCAAACTTGTCGTTGTTACTCAGGACAATGAATACAAAAAAGTTGAATGTGGACTACTTACATGTTTGTAGCAATAAAATTGCATCCATTTATCATCATGAAAGTTGCATGAAGGAAATTTGGTAGTGGTACTAAGTGAACATTCTTTGATCAAAATTCATACCCTCTCCTTAGCACTACCACTTTGCAAGATGAAGAAGAAATGTGAAATATATGTGGACCAACTAAACAAGTTGGAAAGGTTGTTGCAACATATATAGGTGGTCATGTTGTGTTGCAAAAGGAGGTGTTGGCCCACTCCCCTTTTCGATAATTTGTCAACCTTTGAATTTGATTCCCTGTTAATGTGATCAAATGATATGACCCTAAAGATTCTAATAAGCTCCATAATTTTAATCATCCTTTGATCCAATAAAGAAGTGTACAAGGAAGCATAACCTTTCACCCAATCTAAAACAACCTTTGAATCCCCTATGAATTGTAAGTTTCGATTATTGAAGTGACACAATTAAAATGACTAACATAAACAACTAATTCATATTATTGTAGTTTTTGTTAGGTAATCATATTTTTTTACTAGACTAAATTAGTCATTTATGTTAGTTGTTTTTAGTAGTATTACTTATTAGCTAGTCGTATATTTTAACTGGAGACTAAAATAGTCATTTATGTTAGTCTTTTTTAGTTGGGTCTCTTAATATTGCTAATTTCTGGTAGTATTGCACTTGGAAAAGTTGTGGTGACTAACCTTTTTAGTCACCTAGTCACTAATTTCACCATTTTCTACTAGTGAAGGGGTGCAATCACTTCACCCTCAGTGTGTTAGAATCTGTCATGCACCTTCCTTGACTTACTGCAGTTATCACACCCTTGCTACCAACAGAGACATCTTACTTGCCTCTATGAGAAATCAGGGTCAAGGCATTACCGTATGACCCACCGTTGGGACTCCTACACCAAACAATCTGAGGTCTAATTGGGACTTCTTACCGGGGAGATCCTCGGTGGGCTCCAATATTGCAGCAATAATGCTGCAACTCCTAGGACTCCCTTCTTTACTTTTATCAACCTGGTAGTTCGTAACAAACTTGGAAGCGACGGTGCTATATGCACAAGTACTAGCTCTTGCCGCAGGCTGTCACTTGATCAGCTGGCACAAGTCTGCTAGGAGCTTAAGCCAACTTCTATGAGCTCTTAGAAGAATATTTTAACTGTGATGGAAAAAAAATAACTCAACCAAAGGCTAATATACTTGCAGAAAGAAGTTGAAATCTAGAAAGGAACGCAAACCCTAACAAACCCTAGTTTTACCGACTAACCCTACTAGTGCAAGTAAAAGGATGAAAGCTACAGAAATGGATTCCATTGACTTCTAGAAAAGTAAAATGCATGTGACTAAGCTATTTTTGAAGAGAAATATGAAGAAAACATCTTTTTGTATTTTCGAATAATATTTGTGGAATCACTTTGCAGGTGTTTTGACTATTTTGACTATGCAGAGGTTGATTGGCGAAAGGAAATGTACTGGATGCTTGAAGGAGGTTGGGAAGGTGAGAAGAGGGCCTAAGGGGATCCCTAGCACCCTTCCAGAGAGGTTCACAGTGATCAAATCTCAAGAAACCACTTTCGTGAGCTTCTACAGGAAGTCTGCAGGGGTTCTACAGGATGTTCTGTGGCTTCTACATGATGTTTCTATAGGATGTTCCTAAAGGGGATTTTGGAGGGTTGATGGTAGAAGAAAGGTGAAGAAGTGGGTACGGAGGTTGGGTGATGATGTGGAGGGGTCTAGGACCCGGCGAACGAAGTGGGTGAGTGATAAGGATGGTTGGATTTGTTCAAGGAGGGGTAGAGCAATGTTGCACAAAAATATGGAAATTAGGTTAAAGTGAGGGAACGTAGAAAATGTGAGGCAAGAATCAGAGTTAGAGGACAGAGCAGGTGGTATTGATGGAGTAGGGGTAGGCAAATAGGTATCACAGGTGCTCTGCAAGTTATTTTTCAAAATATTCAAAAAAAGACTCGGAAACCCAAAGACCTAGCTACTTTAACCTAATCTAACCTAAATATCAGCAAAGAAAATGAACCGAAGTTAATTGGAAACAAAATCATGTGAAATAGCTATGCAAACTAAGCAATAATGGACTTGAGCATGTAACCACAACTGGTATCAACTTCCACAAATGAGAATCTAACACTAACAATTGCATGACGAAGCAAAGACAGTGTTTTTGGTGGAAGCAAGGACGCCTTGGTCCCAGCTCATGGTCCCACAGAGGGAGAGGTGAGATCAGGGGTGCGCTTGAAAGCCTTTTTCTGAAGATCTTCTCTGTTATCAACCTATCAAACCAATCTAAACATGAAAAGCCTTTTTAATCATCAACAATGACCTAGGTAACCAAGCAAGACTTTAATCTACTTAACAGAAATTATTTGATAAAGACATTAACAACACATAACAATACAAAAAGGAAGCCTTGGCACTTGGGTTGGGCCCAACCCCAAGAGATGTAGGCTCCTAAGAAGAAGCTCAGAACTGGTGCCAAATGAAACTACTTTCCATTACTAAAAAATAACCATGTCACAAAAGAAGCTGTACAGTAGAAGCTACAAAATGAGTTGAGAAACTAGCAGCACTATAGTGCAGAATAAAACTGTTCAAAACGTAACCTATGAAGGCTGGAAGCCTTCCTATTTATGCACCACAATTACCTCCAACAATCCTCCTTGATTCGAGGGGCTTGGCTGCCCAAACTGCTAGTACTCAATCACTTCATAAAAGCTGCTCGACTTCCCTTGGGAATCTACATTGGTGGGCTGCTGAACTCCGAGCTGATGGTGGAGAACTCGAGGAAGAGGCCATTTAGTGTAGGAGGCGTCCTCCCTACGAATTCTCAGCCTTGTCCCCTTGCATTTGGCTGTCAAATGGCTCATAAATGCTTGACCGTGGTCCAAAATCTGTCCAAAAATTTGCAATAAACACGTATTAATCTTCATGGTCAAGTGACTATCCTCATTCGTTCAATCAACATAAATATACTAAAAAGCATGCATAAACTATGAAGAATGGTGGATTAATGGAGAACAATACAAAAATGGCCCAATAAGTTACCCATTTTTGGGGTTCATCAATCCCCTTACATGTTGGTGGGTCCAGCACTATCAACATTTTGGTGCTAGAAAGATGGCAAGATGACAAGATGAGTCCACACATCTGTTTTGAATATCTACATATATATCATGAATAACTACAAAGTTTCTCTTCTAGAGTGTATGTCTTATGGAAATGACTTTTTTATCTCGGCAAAGCTCTCAGATAACTTGTCACAAAAAACATCTGATGGTGGAGGCCACGTAGCCTTGGTTAGGCACGCTGTCGGTGTTGTAGGCTCATGTGAAAGACATGGAATATTTGAAGAGTACATGACCTACACGTTGTTCGTCTACATGCTTCAAGGGCACCCCATGCACTGGTGTGCCACGCTGCCCAGAAAATCTATTCATTCTCTTTCTCATCTAGTCACAGAGATAGACCGTGCTTTCAATTAGTTTAACCATAAAGCACTCGATCAAGAAATTTTAAAATTATGAAAAGCACCCAATGAATCCGTTGATATGTTTTACACACGCTTTTGTAATCTTTCATACCAATTTAATGAAGATGAAATTGATTGGGAATTTCTTTATGGAAGATTTGAGTATCTTCTTCACATATCCGAACCTTGCTTAGCACACTTCGGTGATGGAGCTGTCCAATCACAGGTAGGCACAATTGCTGTCACAAGTGACTGTCCCCCTTCACCTCCTCAAATAGCTCCACCACTGTGGAGTGATGTGGGAGATCATGGACACACATCTGTTGAACTGTCACATCCTCCCACCCACACCTTCTCTTGATATCTATGTAGATTTGGCTTGCAATCTATTGGTTGTCATGTGGATTCGTCCCCTCAATCTCCGTCCCCATGTTCTATTGATCCTCTAGATTGTATTGTCTTGTGTTTTCCCATTCCAGAATCCTCACCTGATGTGAATGAGGATCAAGTTGTCGACAGAGTTGGTGTTATGTAGCAAACTTATGCCATCATTCATGATGAGTGTGTGTGAGAATCTAAAGAAGAACTCGCGATGAAGGAAGACTCCATTCTATCCACACCTCATCCACTTTATCCTGACATACCTTGTGATTTGCCACTTCTGATTTCCCTTGTGAAAACCCATTTCTGGATGTTTCTCCTTCCGATGAATCAAAAGACACGTCAGATGTTAGTTTGTCATCACAGTGGAGAGATGACACATCTTCGTCCGAAAATCTGTCCTATCTGTCATCTATCATTTCTGAAAATATAGAGGATGAACATCTTTTCTTCTCATCTACCCATCTACACGATTCATCAAATCATGAGGATGCCGACAAACATCCTGAATTTTCTAATCTTGGTTGTCGTGATCTCTCCACTTCCTCATACAATCACGATGTTGATTCAATCGTTTTTAATATGTCTAAGACACTAGTCTACGATGATTTATCTGTAAATGAAGTCAAAACCCCGCAGATTGTCGAGGCACTTTAGCTCGAGCTGATGGTTAGGTCAGGCCCTCGATGTCCTGAGGTTGGTTTCACTTCTAGTCTGGAAATTGTTGAAACACTCAAGGCTCCTCATCACTCTCTACTTTGCATTGAAGATCAACCAAACACCCATATTTTTCTTCCTCCACTCAAACTACACAATCCCATCACTCATGCTTTGGAGGAATCTTACATAGCAAGCACAGATGCACAACATAAGTGGTCTCCCTTTCTCACGTTTTCTTGCATGTCACAGTCAAAAGAATGCATACACTCGACATCTGCACATAGTGTAGCACAACACCATGGCAGCTCCACAAAGTGCATGTCATGTCCTTTCAATCATCTTTGTTTTGTGGTCACTTGTAATCTCGAAGTGTGTCCATCTTCATCGTTATATATTTCATGCTTTTGGTTTGTGCAACTGCGATGTTCACAAACCATGCCTTCACCAACATGGGTCAACCAATGTGCCAGTGGCTACATTAGAAGTATCACTTCACATGAGACAACCCATGCACTATTAGCTTAGGAGTAGGAGTAGTGTTTGATTTTGGGTTGTTTGCTTTCATGCATGTTTTCTTTGTTTTTTGTGTGTTTGTTTGCTTTCTTGTTTGTTCACTTACTCGCTTTGCTTCTGCATTTGCTTCTGCTTCTTTATTTACTTTTTGGTTTGTTTGCTTGTTATTGTCCATAGTTTAGTTTTGCATGGATTGTGTGCGACTCTTGAAACAAGCTAGGTAAAGTACAATAGGACTTGTACAACTATCAACATTTGGTTATCTTTTGTCCGCTCTCTTATGTAATAACTTGTTGTCTTCAGTCCATGATACTGTTATCACTCAGGTTGTTCCCTGGCTCCTGAGGGAATACGGTCGAGGTAACCACTAACCAATCTTTTAGCTGTAGGTCCTAGCCTACCTGCAACCAGAGAGGGCTCTCTCTTTATGTTTTAGCTTTGTTTTGGAGTAATTTTAGGCTAGTTATGATGTACAGGTTTTGTTTTAAATTTGGTTGGATGATGATTCCAGGCAGAACTGGTATGCAGTCTCAGAACAGTTTAGATTATTTGGTAATGGAGTCAATGATGGTGTACTGCTGAAAGTATTTCTTGGGAAAAATGTAATGCTACAGAGCTAGACAGGCATTTATGGAACAATTCTTCAAATCTGGGAATCGATGGCATGAAATCAGGGAATGAAAGGCAGTCAAGGATCTTTCACTAAGCTGATAGAGGGAAAGTGTAAGAATATTATCTAGGAGCAACTAAGAATTCTTAAACAGCATTCATAATGAAAGAATGAGTGCAAACATGAGCAATTAAGAATTCATATTTATGACCAATTTTGAAGAAAACACAATTAGAAACAGAGATTGAGCAGAGGGTGCATTCAAACAAGTCCTGAGCTATTCTTCTTCTCTATTGCTAAGATCATGAAACATATATGTGAATTTTGCAAACACAGAAAGACAAAACATGGTTTAGGAAAACTTATTGTTCCATTAAACAACACAGGAATTCTGTAGCAGAACACAGTTCATCACTTTCACATCCAGACAGTGCAGAGACCATGAACTTCACCAGCCATTTGTATTATAAAGTCTGAAAATTTACAGCGCAGCTCTTAGAGAGAAAATCACCAACCCCAAATACGTTCTATGGGGAGGTATATATACAAAAATGAGATAGAAAATATCTAGTTGATGAGTCTTCATGCAATAAATTACATCACCAACTTTTCAAAGGAAGTAGATGAAAGAAATAAATGTTGCAGTTAATATTGGTGTGCTAGCTGTCTTTTTGTCAGAAAATTTTGACTTTTTTGGAGCAACAAAGTCGGTTGTGGGTGCATTTTTAATTTGTGATTTTTCGGGCTTGCTATTCTAGTGTTTTGTTGAGTCATTGCTTTGACTTGCTCTGCCTATTGTCTTCATGCTTTTTCCGGTGCCTGCGTACTTAGTTTTGCTGACCTATAGTTGATCTGTAGCTGACCAAAATCTGAAGCTAAACGAAGAGGAAAAAGACCGAGATTACTTGGGCAAAATTTCCAGCATTGCTTGCCACCAATCTTCTCTAGGCAGCTGATGTCTTTGTATCTTTATTAATGTCTCATCTACCTCGGTATATCTGTAAAAATTGGGCGGGACCTCAAACAAGTGATTGATCTCATGCTCAATGTAAAATAAGTTTTCCAGCTTGTCATAAAGGCTCTATCCTGATGGAGGTCCTGTTTCCTCTGAGGCACTTGTGGATGCTGTAATTTGATTTGAAATATAATTATTCATCTTGGTGGCATACTGTTCCCGGGTCAGCAGTCTTCCGGCGCTGGTTAACAAGCTAGGTAATCCCCTGTTTTGTAATGTTGCAAGCTTTAGCTTGAAATCATCTACTTCTGCCTGCATTTCCTGACACTTTCTTTCTAGACTTTGCACAAAATTTCTTAGAGTCAACACCTTTTTTGCTGTCAGAACAGTATCTGTCCTATTGCTGATGTCTAATGCTACCAACTCTTCTTTGGTATGAGTGTTCAGGAAATGAATCATTTTAGTAGCCTGCTCAGGCATATTTCCCAATGCTGCCCTAGCCCTTTGATTTTCAAATTGAGCTAGGCCTATTAATTCTATCTGTTCATGCATAGTTTGGATCGATTTCCATTGTCCAATGATTGATTGGCCAATTTTGGCCCACAAAATCTTTTTTATTTCAGCTAGAGTCTTTTCTAAATTCAGCTCCTTCTCCAAGGCTTTTATTTTGTCGTTCAAGGCCTTAATTTCCCTTGTTTTTTCAGCTACTGTCACCTTGGACTTATCGTAGCTTACTTCCAGTTTGGCCAACTTTTCTTTGGCCTCTTTTACCTCTGTTGCCTGAAGTTCTAGCTCTTTAACTGCTTTCATCATTTCATCCATGCTCATGCTAGATTCAGGTGTTGCTGTTGTTGCTGCTGCTGTAGCATCTGTGGTGGATGAAGCTGTTGTGGATGTTGGGATGATAGGAGGGGTCACTACTACTTGTGTAAGAGGAACAGGGACATCAGTTGGAACTATTTGAGGTGGCTGGGAGGTCGACTCTCCCTGCTTGCCTTGAACTGCTCTTTCCAATTCTTTCTCCATCTGAATTATTCTTTGGTTCATTCTCATCAGTAGATCCATTGTATCCTCAGCATCTTTTTCTTGTACCAGCTCTGCAGTTTGAGGGTGCATAGTAGAAGGCAACCCCAATTGTTTTCTAAGGGCAGCAATATCATCTTCTTTTTTCTTCATAAGGGCTCTGACACCCTTAGGATCCTTGGGATCATGTCCTAGGTCCACAATAATGTCCTCCAATGTTTTTATTCTGTTATCTTTGGCTGAGGAGGACATTCTTTCCAAATCTATCTGAGTATTTGTGTTCTTCAAAGATTCCTTCAATTCATGGGCCAACATAGCCTTATCTGCTAGAGTGGCATAGACCATCTCACCTGTTTGCTTGTGCAACTCTATTTGATACATGGGGTGAATGTCCTTGGCAAGGACCTCTAAATTTGTCTTCACATAATCTACAGTTGTTTGTGGCTGTTGTATCTTCGGCTTGAAATGGCTAAGAATCATTTTTTCTTCTTTAATCATAAGCTGCCATCAATCTTTGTTGTTTGGCAGGTGTTTCCTCGAGGAACTGATCATATAATTGTACTCTTAACAGTTCATTTTGAGCCCTAATTTCCATGAAAGCAGTTTTGATACTAGGTGGCCGCTTGCTCTGTTGTGTTGAGGAGGACACCTCCATGCCATGCTGCCTCTCTTGCTCTTGCTGGAAAGAGCTAGTAGGTGTGTGTTGGCTTGCTTCCCTTTCTCTCCTTAGACTTTCTAGGATCTCTTCACTAATTTCCTCCTCAACTGGAGGATCAACTCTTTGCCTCTTGGCTTCAGGTTGCTGTGTAGACCCACTAGCAGGTGTGGAGTCTTCTCGATCTCGCTTCTTACCTCTTTCTTCATTAGCAGGAGTTTGCAATGTTGGAACTTGTAGTGCCTCAGTCTGCTGTGGAGGGGCCTGCCCTTGACCCTGCTCTTTTGAGGTAGCAGGTTGTTCTATTATTTTTTCTTGTTCTGCATCCATCGGCTCCTTGCCTTTTGTTGTACCTGTTGCTGGTGTAGACTGTTGTTGGGCAGCTTGTGAAGTTGCAGCTGTAGATGGACCTTCTCCGACTTGTTGTGGCAGTTTGAAAGTTACATGGTCAAAAGAATCCATGTCAAGAGTTTTTAATAAATCTTTGACATTTTGTTCCATAATTTATTCTTGAGTAAATTCCTCAACTAGTGTCCCCGCCAGCCACTCATCTTGGTTGGCATATTGTTCAATTTGTGGGACTCTACAATGCTCATATGTTGTTAGCCTATATTTAACTTTTCTGGCACTGATAAAGCCATCCAGGTCATAAGGAACCCACCAGAAACTCCTTTTCAACTTGAGCTTCTGCCCCAATATTTGGTTAGCATCTTGCCAACCCTCTTTCTTGTTCATAATAAAGGGGCCTAGATGGTCTCTAAATTTCAGGCGAGCTTTCTTCTTGGCACTATGAAAATGAGTGAGATCTGAATTGATGAGTTGCCTATAATATTCTAAGGCAAAAAGTCTCATTAGTACATATCTTGGGAGCCTGTAAGGACATAGCTCACAGCCATAGATTCTAATGATAGTGTGATTTTGGTAGAGATACCAATCACCTATCTTAATTCTTGGACAGCTGCAAGATCTTCTGCATGTCATATGATAATCTAGGAGGAGGAGTTCTCATTAGGAGACAAGAGACTGGGTAGACAAATTGGTCAATGAAATCACAGTAGGAATATGGAGAGTCTTGAACCTCATGAAAAACTGATGACCAAAAGATAACAGACCTTCTTTCACCCTTCGAATCCAACTTTTTGATGGGGCATTGGAAGCATTCAGACTGGTAATGCATGAACAAATGATAGATATATGATGAATATTTGAAGATTCCCTCCCTATCTAGCTTCACTAGTTGGTCATGCATTTTATTGGCTATGAACTTGGCATAGTTATACTTGACAGCAGGGGGTTGTCCTGGGCTGTATGCAGATAATAAAACCAACATTGTTTCATCAATGTGCTCACTTTTTCTAAAACCTAGCACAGAGGAAATCATATCTACAAGCAGCTTGCCCACCTCATTGAAGTTGACATATAGGAATGGAGGTGGCTCAGTAGGTTGGCAGTCTGCCCTCATGAATGTCTTGGCAATTCTTGCAATCTCAGAGCTGGAGAGCTTGGAGCCTTCATCCAGCAAGTAGTTCATAGAGAAAGGAAACAATAGCTGAGTCTGTTTGAATTTTAACATCTGGTTGATAGAGTCAGGAGTAATATGAAAAAGTATGCTCCCAGATGGAGACTTGACAGCTCTTTGAGTTGGCTCATAGTTCTCAGCACATAGACGTATAATCTCAAGAAAAATATTAACAGAAGGAAGGAAGTAAAAAGGTAAATTAGACTCCCATATGCCATACATATCACAGTTGTTTAAAAAACTGTTTGTCAACTGGTAGAAGGTCTGCAAGTGATTCCTGTCCCCAACCAAATCTTGAATGAGGTAATCTTTATTAGCTAGGGGCATTGCTTCAAGCTCTTTTTTGGGTGGGTTCATAGGAGTGATGTTTAGAGCTGTTGGAGTGGCCATTTTTAAAGTCTTTCTGAGCTTGAGCTTGGAATAATGTTTAGAACAACAACAGATGAGGAGAACTGCTTGGGAAAATTTGCAAAGGAGTTGCAAACTAAGTTCAAATGAGGAAATAGTTTTGAATGTCTGTAGCTATCATAAAAGGGGTAAATTTGCAAAGTTTTGAAAGGCTTCTCTCTTCTCTGATGAATTCATTGGATTAAGGACTGTAAGGGCAAACTGCAGAAGGAATGGGGATTATTTTGGCCAAATTACTGAAGTTTTTGCAATGGAATGTGGCAAAAAAGGATAATGCTGAGCTGTTATGGAGTTCTTTCCGGGAATATGAGCTTGAAAATGATTTTTCAACGGTGAATTTGCAAACGGGCGCAGGTTTACAGGGTTCTTTTTGAGCTAGGGGTTTATCAGTGAATTTTAGGCAGCATTTAGGTGCGGCAGAGTCTTTAATTTGGGAATTTGTAGGTAATCAAGCAAGTGAAATGGAGAAAATGGCAAGAACAGGGGTAAACGGATGAAAATTAGGCAAATACCTGGTTTTTAGTCACGAGTGTGGTCGAGCTAGTACAGTGGCAAGCAATGCAGGCGAAATCACAAGCAGCAGTGGCTCAATTGGTTGAATTTGAACTTTGGTGGTTAAATGAGATAAAACAGCGTGCGTAGCTCTCCAAACTTGACCAATAAAAATGAAATAAAATGGTCGAATTGGCCTACTTTTATGAAAATTCGGGACTTTGGCGCTTTTGGCGCTTTTTTGGGATGACGTCAGCATGACGTCATCCGGCAGGTAGGGGTACGACGCGATGACGTGGAAACTAACTTAGGCGGTGACGTGGCGTAGGACACGCTGGCGAGGTAGGGATGCGGCGGATGAGGTGGAAATGACAAGGGGGAGCGGCGGGTCGACGCGGAGGTGACGTGGTGCTGACGCCATCTAGCAGAGGGTGGTTTCAGGTTTCCTCCTGCACCACCTTTCGGCCTGAGCGGTATTGGGGAGGGGGCCTCCGAACACGTCGGGAGGATGACGCGTGGCGAGGGTACGGCAAGGAAACCGCCCATCCCCCGGACGCTAACCTCCGGCGGATCGGGGCATGAAAATGACCGCCCACCCTTGGATCTGGGGAGTGGGAATCGGATGGCGAACGGGGCGATCGGGGTGGCGTGCAACTCTAGAGCGGGGCCCGTTTAACATAATATTTAAATGCCGACGGGAGGGGGGTTGAAAGCTTTGGAGATGTGGGTTTAATGGGTTAACGCGGTTATGTGCTAGGGGTAATGTTTATTTGTTTAATCGGCTATTTAAACCAAAACCCGAAAATGTGAGCATGGTGGGTAAAATGGTAAGGTTTGTGAGTGGGGGGGGGGGGGGGAAAGGTTATTAACTTAACCAAATGCTAAGTTAACTCCGGATTTAGGATGCGGAAGGGTTCATAGTAGTCCCAAATGGACTATTATTTCCCAAAACTATGTTACATAGCTATAGTGCTATAGGGTAGGATATTTAGTATTTTTTGGGGTTTTATATGATTTTTTGTAGAAGTAGGGATGGGAACACAGGTTAGGGAGCTATATAAATAAATTAGAAGTTAATATGATTTTTGTGGAGTGAAAGTGCAGGGGCATGAAGCTAAGTTTATGAAAGAAAACTTAGATATAAGAAGTGAATGGAATGTGGAGAAATGTTTTTTACACAAGAAATGTGGCTTCTTTTTATTGAAGAAAGTCAGAGCTTGACCAGATCCCAAGGTCCTTCAGGGGATGTTAGTGAGTGATTTATGGGGGACTGAAAGGGGAATTAGACATGCTTCCATAGTTATGCCATCAAACAACTGCTTTGAGATTTCTGTCATTGATGAGATGGACCTTGTTTGACAATACGAAGGTAATCCAAACCTTACTGCTGCAACCTCAGACTACCTACCCAGCCTAATACACCTAGCATTTTTTCTTCCTTTTGAATGGGTGCACTTAGACCTACAAACCCTGATTATCCTCTTTTCTTTTGACTGCCCTCCTACCTAAATCTACCCTTATCACTTCCAAGGGACCAGATTAAACAGTTGGGCTCCTTAAATTCTCTACCTAGCTACTCATTTGCCAAGCTTAAGCTGTTTGGATAGACATTCTTTCACTATTCTACAACAAGAAATTTAAACATGGAATGGTCCAGATTGAACTGTTGGAACACCCATCAAGTGATAAACAACAATATTTACATATCTATCTGTTATACAAAATATGGAACCTTTGCAGCATCAAAGATGAACATATTTGGCACTTCCACTGTTAATCATGAAAAATGAAACCTATTGGTATAGGAACCTAACAGTGGCTCCACTTGGGGATGGCCTTTCCTTGTGAAAGGCCAAGAATAGCAGGTCAGATTGCCTTATTTTTCAATTCTTGCTGTAGCTTGAAATTTCCTTCTCTTGGAGACCAATAAACTGAACCTTTGTATCCCGTATGTAGCACCTTTTTGAGCTGTTCTGTCTAAAATTACAACTCTGCTTCTTGCTGGTTTCTCTGAGTGCTTATCATTATCTTCATACTTCCCAAGTCCTTTTCTTGATTTCTTATAGTGGACTCAAAATACACATCAAAAGGTGATGCAGTTCCCTGATTTTTCTTCAAAATTTGCTGCATTTGGTTCCTTATCTAACCGCTGTAAATGAAAATGCTGGAAATACAAATATTTATATACAATATACAGTCATGTTATGCTGATCAAAGGGAATCAAAATAGTGTTTGAGCATTCGCCCATTGACTGGGCCTTCTTTAGTATTTGTGCCATCCAAACTCTTCAGAAAATAGGTGTTATTACCTTGTACAGCATGAATAACATAAGGTCCCTTCCATAGGAAATCGAATTTGCCATGCTTCCCTTTATCCTCTCTTCTAGAATCCCATCTGAGCACTTTGTTTCCTATGAAGAAATCTTCAGCTTTTGTTCTTTTGTCAAAAATCTTTTTGAGTTTGTCTTGTAGAACTTGGGTTCTTTGATATACTTCTTCTCTTGTCTGCTGCAAGTGAATAGTTTGATTGATCCTTCTTTGAATATCATTAGGCTCTGCTTGTATTTCTTGCAGCAACTTGATTACAGGGATTCCCAAAGATGAAGGGAACCTTGCCTCCATTCCATAAACCAATTCATATGGACTTGTACCAATGGATCTTTTAGTGGTCAATCTGTCTGCCCATAGTGCATTCACCAGTTTTTCATGCCAATTCTTTTTGTTCTCCTCCAAGACCTTTTTGATGATGTTGATGAGGCTTTTGTTGGATGATTCAGCTAGGCCATTACCTTGAGGGTAATAGGCTGTGGAATGGCCCAAGGTCATGTGGTATCTGTGGAAAAAGTTGATCATTCTTTTGGATTTGAAAGCAGCAGCATTATCTGTAATAATTTTTTCTGGACAGCCAAACCTTGACAAGATGTTGGTTTCTAAGAATTGCATGATAACCGAGTCATTGGCCTGCCTACAAGGGATGGCTTCTATCCATTTGGTAAAGTAGTATGTGGTAGTCAAAATCCACCTATGTTGGCCAAAGGAGGAAGGATGAATTTCACCAATGAAGTCTAAACCCCATTGTTGGAATGGTCTTTAAGTTGAAATAGGTTTGAGGGGTAAAGGCAACAGCTTTCTTTTGCCTTCAAAGATTTGGCACTTGTGGCATGAGACAACAAATTTTTTCACATCAGCAAACAAGGAGGGCTAATAGAACCCAGCCCTTAGTATCTTATCAGCTGTAGAATTCCAGTACAAGTGTCCTCCACAGTCCCCTACATGAAATTCCTTGAGAACTTTGTCAATTTCATTCAATGTTAAACAACTAAGCAAAATACCTTCATGATTTTTCCAAAACAAGGCACTGTCTAAGATGCAGAATTTTGATGCCTTCATTTTCAAGAATCCCTTTTCTGTCCTGGACAACCCTGGAGGAGCTTGCAGGTTTAACAATACAAAACATATGTCAGCATACCAGGGAGATTGTTAAAAGGCTTGATTGATCTGTGAAGTCGCCATCTCCTCTTCGTTGTCCAGTTCATTGATGTCAAGGGCTTGGAAATTGGTTTCAGTCATTAGTTTGGCTAGCCCTTGTCCTTTTATCAGTTTTGTAGGCTTGATCTCAATGTCATATTCTAAGATGTTGGCAATCCATTTGCCCCTCTTACCTTCAATTCCTTCTTGAGTTAAAATGTCCTTGACCACTGCATTTGGAACATAGGCTATCACATGTGAGTATAAAATGTAAACTCTGAAATCCTTGATGGCTTTTACAAGGGCATATGCTTGTTTTTCCATGATTTGATATTTTAAGGGAGCATCTCTAAGAGCTTTGCTGAAGAAAGCAATGGGCTTCTCACATCCTTGGTCATCTTTTTGCAATAGGACAGCAGCAATTGTATGTTCAGAGGCAAAGGAAAAAATGATGAAATCTCTATCAAACTTGGGGCTGGTGAGGACTGGTGTTTTTGTTAGGGTTGTTTTGATATCCTCAAAGGCTTGTTTGGCTTCCATGGTCCATTTTACTTTAGAATCTTTCTTCAGCATATTGTTTAACAGTCTTATGAGCTCGGCCAAATTAGGAATGAATCTTCTCAAGAAGTTAATCTTCCCTAGAAAGGCTTGTAGTTCTTTGATGTTTCTTGGATGGGGCACTTGAAGGATAGCTTGAATTCTATCCGGGTTGATCCTAATGCCATCTTTTGAGATTATGTGACCTAGGAGCTTGCTTTCCTCTAGGCCAAATAGTGATTTCTTTGGATTCAATGATATGCCATATTTTCTGCAAATTAGGAACACTTGCCTTAAATGTTCTAAGTGTTCTTGGTCTGATTTTGAAAAGGCAATGAGATCATCAAGGTAGATTACTAGGAAATCATGGATTTCTTTGGCGAAGGCTATATCCATTTCTCTTTGAAAAGTGGCCCCTGCATTTTTGAGTCCAAAAGGCATTTCGACATATTTAAAGGTTCCCCAAGGTGTTGTAAAGGCAGTTTTGTCTTGATCATCCGAGTGGACTAAAATCTGATTGAATCCTGAGAATCCATCTAACAATGAGATCCTAGAGGCTCCCACTACCCTTTGTAGGATATGATCCATTTTTGGTAAAGGGTAATGGTCTTTGAGAGATACTTTATTCAAATTTCTCAAGTCAACACACAGTCTTATCTCCCTCGTTTTCTTTCTAGTAGGTACTAGATTTGAAATCCATTCTGAGAACCTGATAGGTGCAATAATTCCAGCCTCATACATTCGTTTAACTTCTTTTTCAATCAGGGGAAGGAGGACGAGATTCACCCTTCTAAGCTTCTGTTTAAAAAGCTTTTGATTCTCTCTCAAAGGTATAGTATGTTGGATGACTGAGGTATCATAGGACTTGAGGTCCTCATAACTCCAGGAAAACACATATTGGAATTCCTTAAACAAGTCAATGTATTTCAATTTCTGATCAGCAGGCAAGGCTTTGGAGAGTTTTACCATTTTGGGATATTCTGTGGTCCAATGTTGCAGTCCTCAATTTTAGCATTCAGTGGTTTCATTTTCGGCTTCCTTGAAATATCATTCGAATCGAATAAATCCTCCAACGAGGTCAAGCCTGTGGGCAGAAAATTGTCTTTTAGTTCAATTACTTCAGCTTCTGCCTCAGCTAATTCATCAAGGTCTATTTGCTTCAGTTCTTGTAAAAACTTTTTATCAAAAATTGTTGGATGCAAGATCAGATTTGTTGCTTCAGCTGAAATATTTTGTTCAATTCTGTCTGTCTGTTGTTGATCATCCATAGTGCTAGTATTAATGTTCATGCTGGAGAATTCCTCCTTCAAAGTCAAGAAATTATTTATTTGTGTGTCATTTTCAAAGATCTGCCAATTTTTTACATTATCTGGGATAGCAGGCCTATGTTTAATTTCAGCAGTGAAATGGTGGTTGGGCTCAAATGGTAGCTTGCAAGTGCTAGCAAAGGTAGCCAAGCTATGTGCATGTAAATTGTGCTTTCTAGGAATTCTAGTTAACTGAGATTCTAAGAAGGTGATAAGTATCTCAATGGCTGCCCCTCTGTAAGCCCTCAACCTAGGATCATTTGTGACAAAATTTCCCTTCATCTATTATATGATCAGATCTGAATCCCCTAGAATTGAGACTTTGGTTGCACCTAGTTTCTTGATGAGTTTGAGACCTAACAAAAGGGCTTCATACTCTGCCATATTGTTTGTGCATTTGAAATTTAACCTATATGCATGACCTTCAGCATGGTCATTCTGCATGTTGTGTATCCAAACCCCTGCCCCTGCTCCTAATTTGTTTACTAAGCCATCAAACTTTATGTACCATAAGATTTCTTGGTTATGACTTCTCTTAAAAGTTTTAGAAGTTTGTTCAATGGGCAGGTTTGGATCTTGTATGTCTTTTGATGTATCATTTCCCTTTATTACATCAATCACATCAACCATTTTTTGATCTTGAGTAGCAGATTTTTCATTCATACCTTTGGTTGTGCTGTTATCAGGAGTTTGACATCAGTTTTGGGACACATGTCCGCATTATATAAAATGAATGAGTCCATATCGGAATGTATTGAATAGATGGGGAAGTTTTGGGGTTTTTCTTGACTACTCACCACATATTCATTAGTGTTTCACGTTACAATCTCTTTGGCTGTCCAAAGACTGAAATAGTGGCATAGGACATGTCTAGTTGCAAAGATCCTTAGAGTTTGGCCCCCCATGATCTTGATAAAAGCATACCATACTTGGGTGGAATATCAGCTACCACCACATCCATCAGAATTGTCTTGGTTGGGTATTGGACCAAGGAGACACACAAATCTTTAATTAGGCCTAGACACCTGACTTGGCTGGAATCAAATGAGAATAAGTCTTTGTAAGGCCTTGTGATATCCAGGTCTAATCTTTCCATCACATATTTAGGCATTAGTGTTGGAGGGAAATGCTCCCCTAGGGCTTTTTGGGTTGAAACCCTAGCAGACTGAAAGTTATCTATTCAAAGAAACACCCATTCACACAGCCATTATGCTATTATAAGCAAATTCTATTGTAAAGGGTACATACCTTAGGTCCTACGTTTGAGAAGGCCCTTAGGGTCCAAACCCTTCTTGGAGTTCCCTTCTTCTCTTTTGTCCTGCAAAACAACCAATTCCAAAGAACATAGTAGTATATGGACAATACTTTATAAAGAAACCATCTTCATGTTATAAATAAAGGTAGTTAGTTATGAAATCCAAACAACCATTTACATATGAATTCTAAACATGAATATCATGAACATAAAGAAGATTTATATCGGGAACCAAGACATGTGTTTCTTTTATTATAGACAAATAAAGTACATAAAAAGGAATAATTTCACCTGAGTCACCTTCAGTAGGCTCCAAGCAAAGCTTCCTTCCAGATCCGTTCCAGCCTCAAGCCTCTAACAAACTCCTTCCATGATGTCATAAATGGTGGATGAACATCAACACACAAGGAAACAAGGGTTTCCTGTACAAATGGGGGAAGTGCAGAAGGCACAAGGGACTTCAGACCTGGTCAGGGGAAAAATCTCAGCATAATAACCTTTCTCTCTCTTCTCTCCTCCCTTAGGCCTTCCCTTTGAGGTCTTTTTATACCTCTCCCAAAGTAGTTTTTTAGTTGGGAGTTGGTTGGGAATAGTTGGGCCACGGGCACTAACAGGTGATCAGCAGGTAAAACCCGCGATCTCCGCTCGAAAATAAGTTGTGTTATATTTTTTTAAGTGTTTTAATACATATACGCGGGTTGGGTATACACAGACCCACGTATACACGTGTTTAACTCAGGGCAATGTCGCGTATAAGGGATAAAACACTGTTTTTTAAATTTTAGGACCAGGTCTGGAAGGAGGGGTTGCCCCAGGCCATGAGTGCAGCATCACAAACAATAAGAGTGAGATTTGGAGCTATAACAGATGCCCCCTAATATATGAGGTCAGAAGGGGTACATGATGGCCGAAATGTATTATGCAAGTACATGGAAAGGAAGTCTGTCAAAAACCGAGGAGGACTTCACCAGAATTCAGCCTGCCAAGCCACCAAAGGAGATCAGAAAGAAACACTGTATGAGGCGAGCATACCCATGCTCAGAAAAAGTAAAGCATGTCCGCATATCAAGTACAAGCAGATCCACTAAGTATACAAGTATAAATGACTGGAAAATACATAATGGATCATCTGATCATGATGAACAAGTACATGTCTGAATATCACATATAAGACTGTCAATGATGCTAAAAGATGCAACGGATCACTGATATCAAAGACTGATCCCAAAAGGTACCAACTGAACATGATGGAATAGGATGGTACTACACTGCAAACTCAGGTGCCAGCATATAGAATGTCGCCATGACTGACTGCAACATATAAGGTGGAGTGCTATCAACTAGCAGCAACATAAGCAACTGTCAAGTAAACCAATGAATGCTGATACAACCTAAGGTCTTCACTCACTGCCGTGGTACATTTCTACACCATGGGAATAAATGATCTGAAGTCGACCATGTGAGAAATCGTTTGATTATTGGTCATTGATGTATACCATTAATAAATGCGAGACTACTCGCTGATAATGATAATGAGCGTCAAGGTACCCAGTACAATCTAACAAGTGTGAATAGATGAGCTAGAGTCGAACACCTGTAAGAATCTATCGATCAGGAGACAATGATGGTTTCCGATTGTCGATAGCGAAGGATCTACCACTAATGACTGCAAACCCCAAGGTACTGCCAAATGGACTCTAGATCTTTGCCCTAGAGCAATGAGTCGGAGTCGATAGGGAAAGATCCACTAGAAGGAAGGCATTAAGGCATCCTTCATCAATCTAGCGCGAGTGTAACCCGTAGGCCAATAATGTGGAAGGAATCAGATGAAAGAGATATAGTAACCGAACCGAAGTACGTTTCCGGCGTACACAAGATGTAGCTAGCGCACGACAGAAACCCTTTGAACCAACCAATAATGAAAGCTGACACAGAGGCGAGGTATCCACCAATATGGTCAAATGGAAACCAAGGTACTGCACGAATCCCAATGTGTGATAATGTAAGCTGATGTCGAACACAAGGGAAACCACTCAGTCAAAGACCCATGATACTGATTGATACTGAGCACAAGGTGACCTATCAATAATGAAAATAGGGCCAGGGTGCAGCTCTAGGCCTGTCCTCAGAGCAAGGTGTCGTCGTCGATAAGGACAAGACCCGCCAGCAAGAAGTCAATGGAGACCTTCTCAAACCGGCACGAGTAAAGGACCAATATAGCTAATGTGATGATAGACATGATACTAACAACCAGGGATGGCCGACTGAAAAATGAGTCAAGAGACACCGCAAAAAGGCCGACTCAGGCTAACTTCCCTTGAACAAAAGCACGACTCAATGTGACTATGTGGCAGCATATGATGACTCTGTATAAGTTCATCATGTAGGAGGCATGAACGAACCCTCCATATGATTGGAAGAGATAACCAATCGGGGGAGAACTGACTCAATAACAAGGTTAAGGCGTACCTAAGTCCAACTAAATCCCGCCCAAATGGAGGAGACTTTGTTTTGAGTGCTTTGTTCAAGGGCGACACGACTGACTCTAGCTACCAACAATAAATGGAAATAATGTCCCATTCCCGCTCTTTTTGGAATATTTAATTTTTTTGTCTTTTTCTGTTAAGCTTGAAAAAGAATAAAAGAATGCTATGGTATAGTGGAAAGAACGAGTGTCGGTGAAACAGATGATCTAGTTCCTGAGAATGGAACGTTCCTATGCTCAATGCAGGGAGGTGAAAACTGGTCAATGACACTCAAAGGTGTGTTCCTTCCACGGGTTAAGGTGTGTCAAGTTGCAGAAGTCAAAGGTATGCAAGGTTGATTTTGCAGTCGTCATGGTCAAAAGTTGGCTTAAACACGAGTCCAAGTGAAGCCGGCTCTAGGCCAAAAGGTGCAAGTGGTCAACATGCAATGCAATAGTACAACTCAACACAAAGGAGCCTCTAGGGTATAAGGCCAGAACGAAGCGAAGAAGCAAAGAGGAATGAGTCTTCAACGCATAAGTCATGGCGGGACTACAGAGGACTCCCGAGCCTACTCAAATCAGAGCAGCATGGGCAACAAATGTCAGTGAGGTGCTAACTAGGATGCCCATGTAAAGGATGGCTCTACCATCGTGTCATGATTTAAAGAATCGGCAAGTGAAGATGGCTTACGAACCATAACACGATGGGGTCAACCCTATGGTAGATGTATCGGCAAATGGAGGCTAGTATGCATAATGCAACAGAAAAAATGGGGTCCCTAACCTATATCCCAGTGAGAAAACGGTACCTGCCATGACGGGTCAGCAGTCATGGAACCATCTCGAAACTGAAAAACGTCCAAAATGTCCTGAAAAACAAACCAATCTCGACATTCCAAGCTCCCAAGTTAAAAGTCACATGAGGCCAAACAAAATAAAATTTTGAAAAAATTTTGCATTTTCAAAACTTATAAAAGAGATTTTGGACTCACCATTTTTACCATTTGAGTTTGAGAGCAAAGGATTTGGAGCAAAAGGAGCAAACTTCCCATAGCCAGATTCAACCGTTCAAATTCGTCAAAAACCTCCAGGTAACTCTTATACTTAGCTTGCAATTGATTGTGACTGGTTTTAAGATTTTTGATTAATGTTTCACCGTTGAATTTTTTGCCCAAAATTTCTCCGCGGCGTATACGCGGGTTGGTAATATGAAACCCGCGTACACGCGGGCCCTATACGCAACTGTGTGCACAGGGACCCGTGTATACGCCGCGAACAATTATTAAATAAAAAATAATGGTTAGAAATCCATTTTTTCTCAGGATGCCTGTCACGTGGCGTGAAAGAGAGCACACAGCGGTGGATAATGAAGTTATGAATAGTCCAGAATCTTTAGACGCCCTACGGGGATGCAGTTTGCTTAAATTCTTCAAGTTGCCAAATATGAAAGCAAGCACACGTCTGCTTGAGATGCTCATTGATTATTGGGATGTGGAGGAGGAAGCTTTTATGATTGATCAGATGCCACTCTGGGTAGAAGTGGAGGATATCTATTTCATCACGGGCCTTTCCGAAGGGGAGAGGTAGTACATTCCCGGGCAGGACACGGAGTAGTCTCACGATAGAGGACTATGTACAGATATATTTCCCGGGACATCCCAAGAAGGTTGGGAGCCAGATTTCCATCACACATGTGGCGAGTTTATCACTGAGGATAATCCTGTTCACCATAGCTCGAGTGAACGGATCGTCCTCTCTGCATCAGGCTTCACAGCTGACCATGAATGTGGCAGTTGACTGTCTCACTACTGTGTTCGACTGGTGTACTCTTCTTCTGCCCAACATGAAGAGCCAGCTCACTTCTATCAGGAGGGGACAGACCAAAAACTTTGGATATGGGACTATCCTGTGCACTTTCTTTTTCAAGAAGGTTCCCGCACTCCGCCCCAGGGTAGCAGTTTCCATCAGCACCCCACGCGATCCACGCATGGGCCGGTGGGCTGATCTGATGAAACGTCTGGGGGGTGGGGAGGTCCCAAGGACTGCCTTCGACGATGACTTCTTCACCTGGTGGGATCAGCAGATCATCGTCGTGGATGACTACCCCTATGCTGGGCTGGATTTCCGAGGAGATCCTGATCTAGCGTTACCACCGAATGCAGCATGGGGCGAGATTGGTAAGAATTTTTTGATTTTATGATTTTTTTGGATTTTTCAAATATAATGATGAGTTTTGAAAAATATTTTTGATGAGATTCAAATGACTGATATGATGATCATGTTCCAGACATTGGGCGGGTACGACCAGATGGGTTCCCGCGGCATGGACGACGCGGCTAAGGAGCCGAAGAGGCAGCTGGTGATACAAAATGGACTCTAAACAACATCCAGCGACACTTGGCGAGACTGAGCTGCCGAGTACCGATGGCTGCCATAGAGGACCTTCCTGAGGATATGCAGCGTCATGTGGTTGGCATGCCATGTGACTGGGTTCACACTTTTCGGCGTGTGGCCAATGCGATAGTTGCATACTTAGACGCTCATCCTGAGCCGGGGCATTAGATATGCCAGACATGATTATGGGCATTTGAGTCCCAATTTTGTATATTTTTGGACACACATATGTACACTCGAGACGCTTTATGATATATATATATACAGTTTGACTTTTTGATGCTTGATTTTATTGTGATGAATGATTGATGTGCCAGTCTAATGCCTGATTAGCGATAGAATCAGCTAACCAATTATGAGATCTTGGAATGTGCAAATAATTAATATAAGTAAATGATCTTTGCAACAACCTCACCCTTAAATACTGGCGATATAAAGATGGATCCCTTACCCGATAAATGTTATTTAATTGAGACACTATCAATTGAGAATCAAGATACACTACCAACGAGTCGATCCCATGAGAGATTGCCTCGGATAATAAATTAATAACGGCAGTATACTCAGCCATATTGTTTGAAGCAGGACCGATGCATACGCCTCTTGATACCATCAATTGACCAGTTGGATAATAAAGTACCCAAGCTGCGGAAGCGAGATTCCGAGTGTGCCGACTAGCACCATCGGCAAACCCAAAATAGACCAAGTCATCCATCAACACCTGCCACAGCAGACCAAAAAGTGCTGATATCAAAAAATCTCGATGATATATGTACAAATATACATAAAGTACAAAGAAGCCATTGCCTGGACAAAACTAAGCAAAGTACTTCTTTAAGTAGAGCCCATTTCGGGTCTTCGCCAGCTTGTTTCCCTCAAAATCGATTAACTCATATGACCCTTTTTCTAAAATTTGTTTAATAATGAAAGGACCGTACCACATAGGCTTAAACTTGCCTACCCCCAAGGTGTCTTTATCTTGGTCATAGACCAGGACAAGGTCACCGTCAGAAAAGACTCGAGGATGGACAGATTTATCATACTGCGTTTTAACCCTTTTCTTATGAGCCTCATTCGTTGTGGCGGCATCTTGACGCTGCTCATCGAGATGTTCCAAGTGAAGTAGGTGCTCTTCGAGACTCGAAGTCTCTGGAAGGAGCTCAACAGCTAATTTAAGAGATGGAATTTCACATTCAACCGGAAAGATAGATTCCATCCCATAAACCAACTGAAAAGGTGTAAAACCAGTAGCCGTTTTCACGGAGGTTCCGTATGCCCAAAGAGCTGAATACAACATAACGTGCCAATTGGATCGATTTTTGTCGATTGTTCGTTGGAGGATCATCTTAAGAGTTTTATTGATTGCCTTGACCTGTCCATTGGCCTGAGGATAATAAGGAGATGAATGCTCCTGCTGGAAACCTAATTTGAGAGCCAATTCAGACATCAGTTGATTCTGGAAATGACTGCCATGATCAGTGACAATCTCTCTCGGGATATCGAATCTTGAGATAACCTGATTGAAAAGAAACAATTATTCGTGTCACTATCGTTCTTATAAGTAGGCATGGCCTTAGCCCACTTCGTAAAGTAGTCTACAGCCACGATAATGTACCTGTGATTCGCCGCTGAAGGCGGATTACAAGTCATAAAATCAATACCCCACTTAGTAAAGGGTCCGACGGTGACAACGGGAAAAGGAGGAGCTGGATGCGCGCGCATCTTCCGAGTAAAAATTTGACAAGGGTGACAGCGTTTGACCGCTTCCACACAGTCTTTAAAGAGTGAAGGCCAAAAATAGCCGGCACGTAAGATGCGCTGGGCTGTAGCAAGCCCTGATAGATGACCACCACAAGCTCCACTGTGCCAGTCATTGAGCATAGACTCCGCTTCCTCTAAGGTTAAACATCGTCGAAGGATTGAATCAACCCCTCGACGGTATAATGTGTCACCAATGATAACATAGTTTTTAGCCAGGTGACGTAATTTGCGACGTTCATCATTGGAGAAAGTAGAGGGAAACTTCGAAGTCTGGAGATAGACAATGATATCTCCATACGAAGGGCTGAGTGAAGAGATGAGGAATAAATGTTCGTCGAGAAAACTTTCCTCATAAACAGTATCCTCTCCGCAAGGTAGCTCAGAAATTAGTTCTGCGAAAACCATGGATTTCTTAGACTTTGCAGACAAGAACTCGAGATTGAATTCTTGAAAAATGACTATCCATCGATTATATTTGCCCCCAATCACTCGCGTACTGAGGACAAATTGAAATGGATTGACTGCCGCTAAGACAAAAGTTTTGCGTAGCAGAATATAATGACGAAGCCACTGGACAGCATGGACAGCTGCCAAGGCCAACTTCTCAACCAGAGAATAGCGAAGTTCAGGACCTATTAAGCCTCGACTCAAATAATAAATCACATGCTCGGTGAGAGCATCGTCTTCCTGAATGAGAACCATACCAATGGTTGATTCTGCTGCAGCGAGATATAAAAGGAAGTCTCTACCATAATCCGGTGGACTCAAAAGCGGGGCAGAGACTAATGCCTTTTTCAAAGCATCAAACGATCGCTGCGCAAAGTCGTCCCATACAAATGGAACTCCTTTCCGTAGCAAATGCATGAACCCTTTAGTGATCTCGGCATAGTTTGCTATAAACCGTCTTAAGAAATTAGCCTTCCCTTGAAGACTTTGAAGTTGTCGGATCGAGGATGGGGGAGGCAACTGAACTATTGCCTCAACCTTGAAGGGATCAACCCGAATCCCTTCATTGGACACGATGAACCCTAACAACCGACCGGACGTAACCGCGAAAACACATTTGTTGGGATTCAACCAGATTTTATAAAAACGACATCGCTCAAAAACCAATCGAAGATGACTAGGGTGATCAGTTCTCTTTCGAGAATGAGCAACGAGATCATCCAAGTATGCCTCGATGACATGTTTGATGTCGTGGAAAGCATATGACATGGCCCGCTGAAAAGTGGCTCCAGCATTTTTAAGACCAAAAGGCATCTTTCTATATGCAAAGGTACCCCAGGGACATATAAAGGTTGTCTTATGTTGATCTTCAGGACGGATAGAAATTTGATTATAACCCGAAAATCCATCCATGAAGGAAAAAATCTCATTACCCGCACACTCGTCGATAATCTGATCAATGAATGGCATGGGGTAATTATCTTTCGGACAAGCCTTATTTAAGTCCCTAAAATCGATGCATACCCAGATTGTTCCTTGCTTTTTATCCACAGGGACTGGATTAGAAACCCAATCAATAAGAGGAATAGGGTATATGAAACCTGCCTTTAGCAGCTTCTCAACTTTAGCCTTGATAGCTGTTGCTTTCCTAGGGTTAACCGATCGAAGCCTTTGACGAACCAGTTTGGCATTCTCATACGTCTTGATCTCATGTTGAACTATAGAAGGATCAATGCCAGGCATTTCCTCATAAGACCAAGCAAATACATCTCGAAATTCCTTAAATAGGTCGGTGTAAATTTGAATTTCTTCAAGGGAACATTCAATTCTAATGAAGAGATTCTCGATTATGTTAGGGTCTCTAGAGATGTTTATAGGTATCATTTTTGAAATCACCGACATATTACCCTCGGCACGAATGTGTGCTGGAGCCAGAGGGTTTGACACCGTACAAACATCACTAGTGAAGAGCTCGGAGAATCTAGATTCTACTTCCTGCAATGGAGGAAGAAAGTATGAACGATGGTGTAAGTCTTCCCAAGGTCGATCTATACCCATCATTACTTCGAGGATTGCTTCTTCAGAAGGTAAAACTGAATCTAAGCAGTCCAAAGCAGAGGTAGAATCAAGGCTCCAAGCCAGGGCCACATCACCATCTAACTCCTCTTCGGAAAAAGGAGCAGAGTGGTTGTCTGTAGAGTCTACGATAGACTGATATCTAAGCTCAGCTGCAGATATAGGGAATGCATTCCATTTACTTGTCCTTCAACTAATGTGGTCGTGGGTGAAGGCAAGGTCCAAGGGTCTGAAAAATGATGAGTTCGGAAGAACTCTTCTCGAGGAGACTCCTTAGATGATGAAACGGCATTGATTTTAGCGAAAGGAGAGGGAAGATCAAAGGTACCCATCAATGAGGAATACATTCCCACTCCTAAATTCTCAGTAGGCGGGCGAGGGTTATCCACTAAAGGAACAGTAGAGTCAGAGCTTGCTTGAGGATCGACTGGACAATAATCCATTTGATCAACCTTAACGATTTTCCCCTCATGAGGAAAGCAAATGACACGAAACAGAGTCGAAACAACGACATCCATTTCGTATACCCAGTTCCTTCCCAATAGGAGATTATAGTCTAGGTTAGCATCTATGACTTCTACTTCAATATTGACGACCCTTCCCCCAACACATATAGGAAAGGCTGGGATAATCCCATGCGGCTTATGAGAATGACCATCAAATGCAGTCAAGACGGTGGGTGAAGGAATAGCCGAAGGCGATCCAATAGCCTTCCAGCATGACATCGACATGACGCACGTGGAAGCTCCTTCATCTATAACGGTACACAAAATGTTGATTTTCCGATATGTAGACTTTATTTGGAAAGCCATATGATGAGGGAGTCGCTTTTTGACATTTAACATGTCAAAAGTGAGCACTAAAGAATTAGTTGGATCGACTGCTCCAATTGCGGAAAGTAAAGCACTTCGCTGAGCTGGACACGACTGGAGAACCTCTAAAGCGGACATGGCGCATGGACTCTGATCCAGATCCTCCACAATGGAGTAATTCTGGGCGGCCCTGGCATTAGGATTAATAGTCGCGTGTTTAGCGGAACCTTTCGGTATCCGTGGTATAGTCTCAACAGGGGGTTGCTCAATATGAAGGTCGGTATTTCCAGGAACAGTCTTGTCCTTGGAAGTTTCGGCTTCACCATAATCATGTGACCAAGTAGTCACATGGACGTTAGAACCCATCATGAAAACATTCGATGATTTTTCCCCTTCCTGGTTGCCCCCTGCGGAGGTACCAGGATTTGAATTCGCGCCAGCAAGAAGTTGCTTCCCTTGGGGAAAAGGGTTTGTTAACATAGCCTGAGAACTAGAAGTCCCTTGCTGTCCTAACAAGCGCTGAGCATCTTCAATCTTAGGGTAGAGATGAGTTAAATGGTCTCCACTGCACAACTTGCATGGAAACTTGACTTTCTTTCTAGACTCATTTCTACCACCACCAGCGTTGTTGCCGGACTTATTTGCATCAGGCTTCCCATCCTGGTTCTTTTTCTTACCTCGTCCTTTCTTTTTCCCATTGGAATTTTGATTTCCTTTGGGGTTATCGGATTGGACGAAATTAATTGAAGAAGTTTGGGAAGCCGGGGGATTAGACGATGTGACTTGGTTGTTAGAAGCAGTTTGTAAGGACAACTGTTGCAATTGGTTCAACAAGTTCACGGTAGTTGTGTCTACCGACCCAACGATACCATCCGCGTGGGGACCTGGCTTCGACTTAGCTATGTCAACCTTAGACCCAGGAGCATCTGGCAAGTATTTTTGAAGGATCCCAGACTGAGAGTAGATCAATTCTAATTGTTGGGCCCTAAAAATGGCTTGCTCCTCAGAATAGACTCCAGACATGGAGACATCCTTGGAGATCTCGGGTTGTAAAGATTTCAAAAACCATTCGAGACGGTACTCCGGAGGGATTTCGGCTTTAATGAGCCTCTTTCTTCGTCTCCATTCCTGAATATGGTCAGAAATGTGAGTTGCCTTATCCTGACGAAAAGTGGCCAGAAGTTCAGTTCCGGCATCATAACGGACAGGCAACTGAAAATGATTTAAGAAAATATTGGCTAAGTCAGTGAAAGATGTAAAGCTACCCCCTGGCAACTCTATATACCATTTGGCTGCATTACCAGTCAAGGTGCGTTGAAAAAGTCTCAACCTGATCGAGTCATCGATAAGGGAGTTAGATGAGCACCACAAATGGAATGTGGTTACATGGTCGCCTGGGTCCTCACCACTCTTCCCTTTGAATTTTGGAATGTCCGAAGGGAGTTTGGTTGGGACTAGAGGCCAGGCCGGATTGTATTTGATTGGATCGTTTGTTAACTTAGTGAGATCTGGCAAGTTCAACGTTGCCAGAAACGGAAGCCTAGGAGGACCTTGGGGATTCCACCCAGACTGGGTGGAGTTCCCAAAGTTCTGAAAAGATTGTCCTGGGTTTTGGAAGGCACCAGGCTGCCCGAAGTAACCAGTAGAACCGGCTGAACCAAAAGGCAAGCCTTGTGATCCAGCAAAATTCAGAGTTTGACCAACTCCAGCCGCAAAGCCTCCATAACCAACAAAGCTTCCTCCTAAAGGATTATAAGGAGTTGATAACCCCTCATATGGATTCCAAGCCGAAGCTAAGGGAGGAATACTTTGAAACAAACTAACCGTGGAGTACGGCCTATTCCCTTGTTGGTCGATAAACGAATTCCCAGTTCCCGCGC
Source organism: Pinus tabuliformis (assembly GCA_031772625.1). Classification (NCBI taxonomy): domain Eukaryota; kingdom Viridiplantae; phylum Streptophyta; class Pinopsida; order Pinales; family Pinaceae; genus Pinus; species Pinus tabuliformis. The sequence continues at coordinate 667,327,841 of CM062815.1, forward strand.
CACTAACCCCAGGGTTAGTCCAACCTTGGAAAGGATTACTGCTTTGTCCTACAGAAGAAAAAGGCATGGATCCTATCATCGGGTTGGAATGTGGTATATGACCACTTCCGAAAGGAAAACCCTGGAATGAAGCCGATCCGCCCATCATGGATGTAGCGGCACTAAATGGAACCGATGGAATACCCTGTGAGTGGGTGCCAAATGGGAAGAATCCAGTACCAAAAGCATTGGTTTGGGCATTTCCACTCGTGGACGGAATGGAGGTAGACCCAACTAAAGATGTGCTAGCAAAAGATCCAAAAAAGGAAGCAGAGGAGATGGAAATCGTTCCTCCCCCTTGCACCGATGTTGGAGTTTGCATAGTCGTAGCACCTGTAGAAGCCATGCTTCCAGTAGTGGTCATCGATGGTAAGCGCGTAGAGTAACTTGGACTTGACGGTCTATGCGTCGGAGTCCCAACGTATTGTAATATGTCTTGATGACTAGATGGTAGTGGAGAATTCAGAGCCGCTAACGACTCTGAGAGTTATTCTACCTCTATGTTATTCTCCGCTTGAAAGAGAACTCGAGAAAGGACTGGAGTGTCCCTCTCTTGTTCGGAAGTGCCAGGCCTTGCTTGAACACTAATGCCCCCGAGAGGAGGATCAATCCCCGATGCGTCAACTGCCGTGGGACGAAACCCACCAGTAGTATTACCTCTGCGCCTTCTAGGAGAAGGCTCTAAACTTGGTGGTGAAAGACCAGGAAGTCTTCGAGACCATCTGGGAGATCGGTCAGCCACTTTGAATTTTTGTTATGATCTAACTAAAGACTCAAAAAATTGAAAGCTAGGCCAACTAAGAGCACAGAGCACACACTATAAAGTCCCTAAAGATAACAGCCAGTCAAACAACTTCCAATTATTTCCGCTCCGGGTGATTAGGACGTGACACCAAAATACAAGAAAGTGAATTAAGGGGCCTTTCGAAGATAGTTTGGGATGATGAGGGCCCAGTCCTATCAGCGAAGGTATCAAAGGAAGTTACGCTGACCTCCGAACAACAGCCTGCGCTGGTGCAAGCCTCCAAGCTTCGCAAGGGTGCCCTCCAGTAGTACTGTCGAGAGTGATGCAACGTCGACCTCAGGTGCCATGGGATTCCCCTCCACAGCCACCTGTGTAGATCCCTAGGAGTAGCAACTATGGATACCAACTCATCGCAGAAGCCAGGTGGAACAGTCGTGAGGTAAGTTCGGACAAGTAGGAGAGGGGGTATCTCTCTTCCCTGTCTTCACAGACCCTCGTGCTTAACTCCCAGATCCAGAGCTTTCCTGGTCTTCCTAACGCTATTGGATTTTCTCTCGCTATTCACACTCCTATGTTTGACGTTTAAATGGCCTTGGAGAGTTAACTCTCCACTCGCCTAATCCAAGGCCCTAATCCTAAACTTGTTGGTGTAACTGACTTTAAACAAAAAGTTTTAGTGAATTTTAGTTAGCGCTTGATTTTAAAATAGGCTGTTCTTTAAGTCACAAGGTAACGGAAGTGAAACCAGTGGTGTTTTTTGACGCAAAAGAAATTAATAAAAACTTAACTACATGCACATGCACTTTTTCGTTTTTCGATGAAGAGAAATTTCTATAGGGTTCAGAGGAACTTCTAATAAAACAAATTTTTCTTTTCGTTAATTCACGCTTCACACTCACAAAAGTTAACAAAGCTATGTATGCCTAAAAAGGTATGCAAATCTGTCCTAATGCAACAAATATATGCCGATGCAAGATTCGAAACTACTCTAAAAACAAAAAATGAAAGTCGCTTGCTTATCAATCTTTATCTTGCCACTTAAAATGTCTAGATGGAATATGAGATGTTACCATTCATTTCGTCTAAACACTAAAAACAAGTTCCAAGACAAACATAAAGCACTTTCATTCACTAAAAGGAAACCAAATGAAAACCAAGTTCAAGAAAGCAAAACTAAGTTTTTCAAAAATATTTTCTTCAAACGCAACAACAAAAAAGTCTTTTCAAAAATGCTCTCAACAACACTGAAACTTGTGATTGAAGAATAGGCAACAAACACTTTTGCAAATTGACACCACACAATGGATGAAAACTCAACAAAAAGAGATGTGTTTAAGGATGCTCTTAACAATCAAAAGCAGCAATGAAAGCTTTGGCAACAATAACCAAAAAGATCAAAAAGACAAATTTCAAGAAAGTGTCAATCAACAACTTTCATGAAACAAAGAAGCGGATGGTCACAAAAGCAGTTTTTCCAAGCAAACAAAAAGTCACCAAAAGCAAGATTTGACATGAAGATTGAGAACAATCTCTCTACCCTGATGAATCAGAGCAGCCAAGATTCCAAACAAGAAATCTTGCGTGTTTGAACAAGAAAAGATGACGCTTGCAATAACAAAAACAAGACCAATACTCCTTATAATCAGAGAGAATTCGGAACAAGATGCTCATTGTAAAAACAAAAACTGATACTGGAAAGTGACTGTTTCAGACTGACTCAAACTACCAGACAGACCTTCAGAGGCAAAAAGATTTACCAATCTTGAAAATTGCGAGATATACGCGACTGTACTTATGTACAGATTGCGTGTATACGCTACTGTAACTAAGGAAACCTGCGTATACGCGGTTTCACTTAAAGAAACATGCGTACATACGCTTCTGTAACTAAGAAAAACAGCGTATATAAAAGGTTTCAAGAAAAATAAAAAACAAACTGAAGAAACTGGCAAAACTTCAAATTCAAGAACAGACCAGACAGTAACAGCAAGCAGACAAGGCAGCTGAGCCCTGATTGGCTTGAAAACACCCAAAACTAGGAACAACAAGTATGTTGTCCCCAGTGGAGTCGCCAATTCTGTTGGAGGGAAATGCTCCCCTAGGGCTTTTTGGGTTGAAACCCTAGCAGACTGAAAGTTATCTATTCAAAGAAACACCCATTCACACAGCCATTATGCTATTATAAGAAAATTCTATTGTAAAGGGTACATACCTTAGGTCCTATGTTTGAGAAGGCCCTTAGGGTCCAAACCCTTCTTGGAGTTCCCTTCTTCTCTTTTGTCCTGCAAAACAACCAATTCCAAAGAACACAGCAGTATATGGACAATACTTTATAAAGAAACCATCTTCATGTTATAAATAAAGGTAGTTAGTTATGAAATCCAAACAACCATTTACATATGAATTCTAAACATGAATATCATGAACATAAAGAAGATTTATATCGGGAACCAAGACATGTGTTTCTTTTATTATAGACAAATAAAGTACATAAAAAGGAATAACTTCACCTGAGTCACCTTCAGCAGGCTCCAAGCAAAGCTTCCTTCCGGATCTGTTCCAGCCTCAAGCCTTTAACAAACTCCTTCCATGACTCACTCCATGATGTCATAAATGATGGATGAACATCAACACACAAGGAAACAAGGGTTTCCTGTACAAATGAGGGAAGTGCAGAAGGCACAAGGGACTTCAGACCTGGTCAGGGGAAAAATCTCAGCATAATAACCTTTCTCTCTCTTCTCTCCTCCCTTAGGCCTTCCCTTTGAGGTCTTTTTATACCTCTCCCAAAGTAGTTTTTTAGTTGGGAGTTGGTTGGGAACAGTTGGGCCACGGGCACTAATAGGTGATCAGCAGGTAAAACCCACGATCTCCGCCTGAAAATAAGGAGTGTTATATTTTTTTAAGTGTTTTAATACATATACGCAGGTTGGGTATACACAGACCCGCGTATACACGCGTTTAACTCAGGGCAATGTCGCGTATAAGGGATAAAACACTGTTTTTTAAATTTTAGGACCAGATTTGGAAGGAGGGGTTGCCCAGGCCATGAGTGCAGCATCACAAACCATAATAGTGAGATTTGGAGCTATAACAATTAGGTTATGGGAAGCTCCTAAATCAAACATTGCATTGTGTAATACCTTGTCATGAATGTTTAAACTGACATAAAAAGGTGGAACTCCTCCATTCGTTGTTTTTCCATTAGCCTCAGGACCAAAAGGTAATTTAGATTGATCATCTAAAACATTTACAGCATCCCTATTGTCTGGTATTTGGAGTGACCTATTGATTTGCTATCTCTATACTTCATGTTTGGCAAGTTCAGAGAGAGGAATGGCTATTTTCAGCTTACCTATTTCTATTTCTAAATTAAAGGGTTTCTCTATCTACACTTTTGTATTATGGACAACAAACTTTTCCTTTTCAGCTGGATGTTCAATGAGTTTCTCCTCATGCTGAATTTTGTTTTGAATCAAATCTGTTTTTAAATTGTTTTCAGGAGGGCTGGTTCCATTTTCTTTTGGAGGAGAGGATGTGTATGGCTGGTTTTTTGAGGGTTGTTCATCTGATATGTCCTCAACCGAGACTTCCTTTGGATTTAAGTCTATTTTGGCAGGGAGATCTGTTAGGACAGCTTTATCTTTTGCTTTCTTTGGTTGTTTAGTATCCTTCAGTTTGGTAGGTTCAGGCACATCTATGGTTCTACTTCTTAATTTGTATTGTTTATGAACCTCATAGACTGTTGCATCATAGCCTTCTCTAAAATCAAATGACTCTCCTGATTTGATTTGAAATTGGTTGAAATTATGGGCCTCTTGATCTTCTTGTGTTAGAAAGACTTGGTGTTCACTGTCCAAACCCATCAAGTTGATGTGAGGGTCCTCTGTTGGTTCACTAGATGTTGAGGCTTCAACATAGTTTTCTTGAAATGGAGGTCTGATGTTCTGATCAGGGCTAGGCCTTCTGACGTTTGGATTTTGAAAGTTTGGGCTTCTTGCAGTACTTGGTTGACCTTCCCATGATGACTTTCTTTCGATGGTTTCAACCCCATCCCCAAGTCTATCCATACACTTGATGATTGCATCCAACTTTTGTTCAAATGCTGAAGGTTCTTCTTTAAAAGTAGTTCTTCTTTCAGCTCTTGCCCTATTTCTTTTAGCAATTAGGTTTGCCTCCACACTAATAGCTATATTCTGCATGTCTGCTAAGCTTGGAGGGGCTCTTTCCCTCAATTGGTATGCCATGTCAGAATCAAATCGATCAAGGAATTTGATCAAAGCTAAATCAGGTGGAGGTCTAAGGTTTTGAGGAATGGCATTGTAAACATTGTTGAATCTTGCACAATAGTCTAGGACAGTTTCTTGTGGGCCTCTTTTTATAGTGTCATACTCAGATAAAATGTGCAGTGGATCTTTTTTCTTTTCCCATCTGTTGAGAAATGTTTGGTAAAGAGCATCTGGATTGGCTATGGAATTTGCAGCAAGTGCTCTAAACCAAGTTCTTACTTCACCTGTTAAACTTTGGACAAAAATTTTCATTCTCACATCATCATCGTCTATATCATAATTCTCAAAATAGTCCTGCATTTTCTTAGTATGTTGTTGGGCTATGTAAGAGCCAGTTCCATCGAAATATGTGATCTTACTTTGATAATCCTAAGGCATAGCCCCTGGATTTGCAGGTAGCTGTAAAGGGGCATAACGATTTGCCATATTGACAGGGATAAATGGGACAACAGGAAGAAATGGGACAGCCGGAACAGCAAGGATAGAAGCAGAAATATGTGTTGTGGATGGAGGTGCAGAGAAAGTGCTTTGAGAGGTGGATGAGGAAGAACGAGAAGTAGGAGCAATGTGAGCACGGACTGAGCTTTAGCAGGGGTTGGAATATAGTTTTGTTGAACTGTTTCAGGGCTTGAATCAGCAAAATCTTCTTGTTCCTCTTGTTTCCTAAGGATCTTTGGGATTAAGTTGGGATTGTCAAAAATAGCTAGAGGATCTGGGTCAGGGTTTGACCTAGTATACCGAGTTTTCTTCGTTGGAGCCAGCTTCTAAACCTGTTTTTGGTATTTTCCTGAGAATGTTTTAGATTAGAAAGAAATTGGTCAAATTTTGGAACAACTGTTTACAGCTTAAAACTAGAATGAAGATTGACTGAAGCAGCTTTTATTTAATCCTGTAAATGCAGAGCAAGAAAAGTTTCAAAGGCTTCCTAGCTGACATTCAGGCTTCATCTGTAGTTTTAAAGAATAGACAGCAATTGCAAAAATTCGTTCATTCCCCAGTGGAGTCGCCAATGATGTTATCACTAAGGTTCTTCCCTGGCTCCTGAGGGAATACGGCCGAGGTAACCACTAACCAAGCTTTTAGCTGCAGGTCCTAGCCTACTTGCAACCAGAGAGGGCTCTCTCTTTATGTTTTAGCTTTGTTTTGGAGTAATTTTAGGCTAGTTATGATGTACAGGGCTTTCTTTTAAATTTGGTTGGATGATGATTCCAGGCAGAACTGGTATGCAGTCTCAGAACAGTTTAGACTATTGGGCAATGGAGTCAATGATGGTGTACTGCTGAAAGTATTTCTTGGGAAAAATGTAATGCTACAGAGCCAGACAGGCATCTATGGAACAATTCTTCAAATCTGGGAATCGATGGCATGAAATCAGGGAATGAAAGGTAGTCAAGGATCTTTCACTATGCTGATAGAGGGAAAGTGTAAGAATATTATCTAGGAGCAACTAAGAATTCTTAAACAGCATTCATAATGAAAGAATCAGTGTAAACATGAGCAATTAAGAATTCATATTTATGACCAATTCTGAAGAAAACACAATTAGAAACAGAGATTGAGCAGAGGGTGCATTCAAACAAGTCCTGAGCTATTCTTCTTCTCTATTGCTAAGATCATGAAACATATATGTGAATTTTGCAAACACAGAAAGACAAAACATGGTTTAGGAAAACTTATCGTTCCATTAAACAACACAGGAATTCTGTAGCAGAACACGGTTCACCACTTTCACATCCAGACAGTGCAAAGACCATGAACTTCACCAGCCATTTGTATTATAAAGTCTGAAAATTTACAGCGCAGCTCTTAGAGAGAAAATCACCAACCCCAAATATGTTCAATGGGGAGGTATATATACAAAAATGAGATAGAAAATATCTAGTTGATGAGTCTTCATGTAATAAATTACATCACCAACTTTTCAAAGGAAGTAGATGAAAGAAATAAATGCTGAAATTAATATTAGTGTGCTAGCTGTCTTTTTGTCAGAAAAGTTTGACTTTTTTGGAGCAACAAAGTCGGTTGTGGCTGCGTTTTTAATTTTTGATTTTTCGGGCTTGCTGTTCCAGTGTTTTGCTGAGTCATTGCTTTGACTTGCTCTGCCTATTGTCTTCACGCTTTGTCGGTGCCTGCGTACTCAGTTTTGCTAACCTGTAGTTGATCTGTAGCTGACCAAAATCTGAAGCTGAACGAAGAGGAAAAAGACCGAGATTACTTGGGAAAAATTTCCAGCATTGCTTGCCACCAATCTTCTCTAGGTAGCTGATGTCTTTGTATCTTTATTAATGTCTCATCTACCTCGGCATATCTGTAAAAATTGGGCGGGACCTCAAAAAAGTGATTGATCTCATGCTCAATGTAAAATAAGTTTTCCAGCTTGTCATAAAGGCTCTGTCCTGATGGAGGTCCTGTTTCCTCTGAGGCACTTGTGGATGCTGTAATTTGATTTGAAATATAATTATTCATCCTGGTGGCATATTGTTCCCGGGTCAGCAGTCTTCCGGCGTTGGTTAACAAGCTAGGTAATCCCTTGTTTTGTAATGCTGCAAGCTTTAGCTTGAAATCATCTACTTCTGCTTGCATTTCCTGACACTTTCTTTCTAGACTTTGCACAAAATTTCTTAGAGTCAGCACCTTTTTTGCTGTCAGAATAGTATCTGTCCTATTGCTGATGTCTAATGATGCCAGCTCTTCTTTGGTATGAGTGTTTAGGAAATGAATCATTTTAGTAGCCTGCTCAGGCATATTTCCCAATGCTACCCTAGCCCTTTGATTTTCAAATTGAGCTAGGCCTATTAATTCTATCTGTTCATGCATAGTTTGGATCAATTTCCATTGTCCAATGATTGATTGGCCAATTTTGGCCCACAAAATCTTTTTTATTTCAGCTAGAGTCTTTTCTAAATTCAGCTCCTCCAAGGCTTTTATTTTGTCGTTCAAGGCCTTAATTTCCCTTGTTTTTTTAGCTACTGTCACCTTGGACTTATCGTAGCTTACTTCCAGTTTGGAGAACTTTTCTTTGGCCTCTTTTACCTCTGTTGCCTGAAGTTCTAGCTCTTTAACTGCTTTCATCATTTCATCCATGCTCATGCTAGATTCAGGTGCTGTTGTTGTTGCTGCTGCTGTAGCATCTGTGGTGGATGAAGCTGTTGTGGATGCTGGGATGATTGGAGGGGTCACTGCTACTTGTGTAAGAGGAACAGGGACATCAGTTGGAACTGTTTGAGGTGGCTGGGAGGTCGACTCTCCCTGCTTGCCTTGAATTGCTCTTTCCAATTCTTTCTCCATCTGAATTATTCTTTGGTTCATTCTCATCAGTAGATCCATTGTATCCTCAGCATCTTTTTCTTGTACCAGCTCTGCAGTTTGAGGGTGCATAGTAGAAGGCAACCCCAATTGTTTCCTAAGGGCAGCAATATCATCTTCTTTTTTCTTCATAAGGGCTCTGACACCCTTAGGATCCTTGGGATCATGTCCTAGGTCCACAATAATGTCCTCCAATGTTTTTATTATGTTATCTTTGGCTGAGGAGGACATTCTTTCCAAATCTAGCTGAGTATTTGTGTTCTTCAAAGATTCCTTTAATTCATGGGCCAGCATGGCCTTATCTACTAGAGTGGCATAAACCATCTCACCTGTTTGCTTGTGCAACTCTATTTGATCCATGGGGTGAATGTCCTTGGCAAGGACCTCTAAATTTGTCTTCACATAATCTGCAGCTGACTGTGGCTGCTGTATCTTCGGCTTGAAATGGCTAAGAATCATTTTTTCTTCTTTGAAATCATAAGCTGCCATCAATCTTTGTTGTTTGGCAGGTGTTGCCTTGAGGAACTGATCATATAACTGTACTCTTAACAGTTCATTTTGAGCCTTGATTTCCATGAAAGCAGTTTTGATACTAGGTGGCTGCTTGCTCTGTTGTGTTGAGGAGGACACCTCCATGCCATGCTGCCTCTCTTGCTCTTGCTGGAAAGAGCTAGTAGGTGTGTGTTGGCTTGCTTCCCTTTCTCTCCTTGGACTTTCTAGGATCTCTTCACTAATTTCCTCCTCAACTGGAGGATCAACTCTTTGCCTCTTGGCTTCAGGTTGCTGTGTAGACCCACTAGCAGGTGTGGAGTCTTCTCGGTCTCGCTTCTTACCTCTTTCTTCATTAGCAGGAGTTTGCAATGCTGGCACTTGTAGTGCCTCAGTCTGCTGTGGAGGGGCCTGCCCTTGACCCTGCTCTTTTGAGGTAGCAGGCTGTTCTGTTATTTTTTCTTGTTCTGCATCCATCGGCTCCTTGCCTTTTGTTGTACCTGTTGCTGGTGTAGACCGTTGTTGGGAAGCTTGTGAAGTTGCAGCTGTAGATGGACCTTCTTTGACTTGCTATGGCAGTTTGAAAGTTACCTGGTCAAAAGAATCCAAGTCAAGAGTTTTTTCTAAATCTTTGACATTTTGCTCCATAATTTCTTCTTGAGTAAACTCCTCAACTAGTGTCCCTACCAGCCACTCATCTTGGTTGGCATATTGTTCAATTTGTGGGACTCTACAATGCTCATATGCTGTCAGCCTATATTTAACTCTTTTGGCACTGATAAAGCCATCCGTGTGATAAGGAACCCACCAGAAACTCCTTTTCAACTTGAGCTTTTGCCCCAATATTTGGTCAGCATCTTGCCAACCCTCTTTCTTGTTCATAATAAAGGGGCCTAGATGGTCTCTAAATTTCAGGCGAGCTTTCTTCTTGGCACTATGAAAATGAGTGAGATCTGAATTGATGAGTTGCCTATAATATTCTAAGGCAAAAAGTCTCATTGGTACATATCTTGGGAGCCTATAAGGACAGAGCTCACAGCCATAGATTCTAATGATAGTGTGATTTTGGTAGAGATACCAATCACCTATCTTGTAATTCTTGGACAGCTACAAGATCTTCTGCATGTCATATGATAATCCAGGAGGAGGAGTTCTCATTAGGAGACAAGAGACTGGGTAGACAAAATGGTCAATGAACTCACAGTAGGAATATGGAGAGTTTTGAACCTCATGAAAAACTGATGACCAAAAGATAACAGACCTTCTTTCACCCTTTGAATCCAACTTTTTGATGGGGCATTGGAAGCATTCAGACTGGTAATACATGAACAAATGATAGATATATGATGAATATTTGAAGATTCCCTCCCTATCCAGCTTCACTAGTTGGTCATGCATTTTATTGGCTATGAACTTGGCATAGTTATACTTGACAGCAGGGGGTTGTCCTGGGCTGTATGCAGATAATAAAACCAACACTGTTTCATCAATGTGCTCACTTGTTCTAAAACCTAGCACAGAGGAAATCATATCTACAAGCAGCTTGCCCACCTCATTGAAGTTGACATATAGGAATGGAGGTGGCTCAGTAGGTTGGCGGTCTGCCCTCATGAATGTCTTGGCAATTCTTGCAATCTCAGAGCTGGAGAGCTTGGAGCCTTCATCCAGCAAGTAGTTCATAGAGAAAGGAAACAATAGTTGAGTCTGTTTGAAGTTTAACATCTGGTTGATAGAGTCAGGGGTAATATGAAAAAGTATGCTCCCAGATGGAGACTTGACAGCTCTCTGAGTTGGCTCATAGTTCTCAGCACATAGACGGATAATCTCAGGAAAAATATTAACAGAAGGAAGGAAGTAAAAAGGTAAATTAGACTCCCATATGCCATACATGTCACAGTTGTTTAAAAAACTGTTTCTCAACTGGCAGAAGGTCTGCAAGTGATTCCTGTCCCCAACCAAATCTTGAATGAGGTAATCTTTATCAGCTAGGGGCATTGCTTCAAGCTCTTTGTTGGGTGGGTTCATAGGAGTGATGTTTAGAGCTGTTGGAGTGGCCATTTTTAAAGTCTTTCTGAGCTTGAGCTTGGAATAATGTTTAGAACAACAACAGATGAGGAGAACTGCTTGGGAAAATTTACAAAGGAGTTGCAAACTAAGTTCAAATGAGGAAATAGCTTTGAATGTCTGTAGCTATCATAAAAGGGGCAAATTTACAGAGTTTTGAAAGGCTTCTCTCTTCTCTGATGAATTCACTGGATTAAAGACTGTAAGGGCAAATTGCAGAAGGAATGGGGATTATTTTGGCCAAATTACTAAAGTTTTTGCAGTGGAATGTGGCAAAAAGGGATAATGCTGAGCTGTTATGGAGTTCTTACCAGGAATACGAGCTTGAAAATGATTTTTCAACGATGAATTTGCAAACGGGTGCAGGTTTACAGGGTTCTTTTTGAGCTAGGGTTTTATCAGTGAATTTTAGGCAGCATTTAGGTGCGGCAGAGTCTTTAATTTGGGAATTTGCAGGTAATCAAGCAAGTGAAATGGAGAAAATGGAAAGAAAAGGGGTAAACAGATGAAAATTAGGCAAATACCTAGTTTTTAGTCGTCGAGGGTGGTCGTGCTGGTACAATGGCAAGCAATGCAGGCGAAATCGCAGGCGACAGCGGCTCAATTGGTTGAATTTGAACTTTGGTGGTAAAACGAGATAAAAGAGCGTGCGTAGCTCTACAAAATTGACCAATAAAAATGAAATAAAATGGTCGAATTGGCCTATTTTTATGAAAATTCGGGACTTTGGCGCTTTTGGCACTTTTTTGCGATGACATCAGCATGACGTCATCCGGCAGGTAGGGGCACGGCGCGATGACGTGGAAACTAACTCAGGCAGTGACATGGCAGAGGACACGCTGGCGAGGCAGGATGCGAGCAGATGAGGTAGCAGTGACACGGGGGAGCGGCGGGTTGACGCAGAGGTGACGTGGTGCTGATGCCATCCAGTGGAGGGTGGTTTCTGGTTTCCTCCCGCACCACCTTTCAGCCTGAGCGGTATTGGGGAGGGGGCCTCTGAACACGCCGGGAGGATGATACGTGGCGGGGGTACGACAGGGAAACCACCCATCCCCCGGACGCTAACCTCCGATGGATCGGGGCATGAAAATGACCGCCCACCCTTGGATCTGGGGAGAGGGAAATCGGACGGCGAACGGGGCAATCGAGGTGGCGTGCAACTCTAGAGCGGGGCCCGTTTAACATAATATTTAAATGCCAACAGGAGGGGGGTTGAAAACTTTGGAGATGTGGGTTTAATGGGTTAACGCGGTTATGTGCCGGGGGTAATGTTTATTTGTTTAATCGGCTATTTAAACCAAAACCCAAAAATGTGAGCACGGAGGGTAAAATGGTAAGGTTTATGAGTGAGGGGGGGGGGAAGGTTATTAACTTAACCAAATGCTAAGTTAACTCCGGATTTAGGACGCAGAAGAGTTCATAATAGTCCCAAATAGACTATTATTTCCCAAAACTATGTTACATAGCTATAGTGCTATAGGGTAGGATATTTAGTATTTTTTGGGTTTTTTATATGGGGTTTTTATATGATTTTTTGTAGAAGTAGGGATGAGAACATAGGTTAGGGAGCTATATAAATAAATTAGAAGTTAATATGATTTTTGTGGAGTGAAAGTGCAGGGGCATGAAGCTAAGTTTATGAAAGAAAACATAGATATAAGAAGTGAATGGAATGTGGAGAAATGTTTTTTACACAACAAATGTGGCTTCTTTTTATTGAAGAAAGTCAAAGCTTGACCAGATCCCAAGGTCCTTCAGGGGATGTTAGTGAGTGATTTATGGGGGACTGAAAGGGGAATTAGACATGCTTCCATAGTTATGCCATCAAACAAATGCTTTGAGATTTCTGTCATTGATGAGATGGACCTTGTTTGACAATACAAAGGTGATCCAAACCTTGCTGCTGCAACCTCAGACTACCTACCTAGCCTAATGCACCTAGCATTTTTTCTTCCTTTTGAATGGGTGCACTTAGACTTGCAACCCTTGATTATCCTCTTTTGTTTTGACTGCCTTCCTACCTAAATCTACCCTTATCACTTCCAAGGGCCCAGATTAAACAGTTGGGCTCCTTAACTTCTCTACCTAGCTACTCATCTACTAAGCTTAAGCTGTTTGGACAGACATTCTTTCACTATTCTACAACAAGCAATTTAAACATGGAATGGTCCAGATTGAACTGTTGGAACACCCATCAAATGATAAACAACAATATTTACACATCTATCTATTATACGAAATATGGAAACTTTGCAGCATCAAAGATGAACATATTTGGCACTTCCACTGTTAAGCATGAAAAATGAAACCTATTGGTATAGGAACCTAACAGATACATCAATGGAAAATATGTATTGTTTGAAGTGAACCTTGGTGAAAACACAATGCTTGTGCGCTAACCAGTATCACCTATTGTAGTCAATTTTTTTTGGGTTAATCCATGTCAGCTTAGTCAAGTAGAGTAAGGTGAGGGGAAAAACCTTAACAAGCACGTCAGAGGTATACATAAACTACCTCTCTGAAGGAACAAACTCTTCTTCTCTCAATAAGTAGGGATCCCTCTTCTGCCTCTGAAATGAATAAGTGCTATGCACAGTTATGAAGATGAACTGAAAAAATGAAAGTGAAAAAGGTTTGAAAAAAAAATGAAAAATGAATAAGGTGAAAGAAGAGAAAGGCTTCTTGTAGAGCCATGCTTGTGTTTTTGCGTGACTCTGTGGGGTACTGTCTAGGCCTACTAGCAATGGAGAAACACTAGAGATGAAACTAAGACTCTGACGACTATACTGCTTGTGCATCATATACTCCTCAACCCAAATCGAAACAACTGTGTTGGCTTGGGTTGGAATGTGTGTCGACCAACCAAGGGCTTGGAAGATGCTAAATATTACAATCAAGAAGTGTGGAAACTAGGACAAACTGAGAGTTGAACAATACTTCTGGAGGTGTTAGACCTGATTTTCATGAACAAGGTCCATTCAGAGAGCTGGAGTTCTACCAGTGCGTCGCCAAGTGTTGTAGCGGCTACAACGACCCTCCAATTTTTTTCCTTATCTTTGTTTTGGAGCCTCGCTACCATCCTTTCATGGTAGCATGTCTTGCCTTGTCAAGTACACAAGCTTTAGTGTTTTTCTTGCAGAATGACAGGTTTTCCACCAAAGTTTGTTGCATCCCCCTCACAAACTGTTTCATCGTACTTGGTCCAGCTGTAGGCTGAGCAGTTCCCTCAAGAAATTGTGCAGTTCTGGAGGGAAACTAGGCTTCCCTCCAGAAATTGCGCAATTCTTTCTAGCAGCCTGCAAGGCTCCATAATTACGCAAATCTACCTATCACTGCTCATAGGAAAAATTGCGCAATTCCTCCCAGCAGGACTGCTCAGCCTAGAAATTGAGCAATCCTGGGATGCAGTCAGCTGCTCTGCCCAGAAAATGTGCAAACCCACAAGGCAGCTAGTCCAGATCCCTCCCAGAAATGTGCAATTTTTCCTCCCAGCTGAGTAGATTGTTGCATGTGTAGTTGAGTTGACCGGTTCCTTCTGGGATCGAGCAAAACTGATTTACATGCATGGGCTGCTCCTCCCAAGGCAACATGCAAAGGCATCCCTTGATTCAGGGATATACTTTTAATAGTGGGAGGTTACATGCAAGGATCATTTCAGAAACCTCCCACCAAGTGTCACTCTTCCTATATTTGTGGCATGCGTTTCGCATCTTTGATTTTATCAAAACTGATGAACCAGATGCTGCAGAGCTCTTTCACCTCAGTTGTCTTGGGGTAAGCCCACCTTTCATGTCTTGTGTTGCATTTCTGTCGCCTTTTGTATTTGCTTTGTGTGATTGTTGTCTGCTTGATTTTAGTGAGTGCTTGTTGTCTTTTTGATGCATGTTAGCTTGTAGAAGCACTGTTTTTTTTGTTTGCATCTCACTATTGTTGCATGCATGACATTGTTTTTGCATGGACACTCGCCATTGTGGCGACTCACTTCACACACATGCATTCTTTCTCGTTTTATGAATCTTTCACTTGTTGTTTTCATGAATGATCATTCACTCTTGTTTTCAGTCATCTCACCATGCATTCAGACTTCTCATGTTTTCAGTCACCCATCGGCAGGTCTAGGCTACCTTGGCCCAGTCCATGCCTTGCATGGATAGCACTATGCATTTTCAGAATCGAAGGCTCTGCCTTCCCTCTAGAAATTGTGCAAGTCTGGCCTAGCATTGACCTCCACGCTTGCATTGCACAATTCTTGGAGGCAGTGTCCCACTGGCCCAGAAACTGTGAAATGTAGTTTGCTAGTTGTATGTTACTACTGATATAAATTGCGCATTACGCAGTTTCAGTCCTCAACAGAGTAGGATAAACTGTGCATTGCATAGTTCCAATACTCAGTCAATCTCCTGACAGCCCAGACTATGCCTTGTGCATTTTTTGCAGTCAGTCTCTCGACCTCCCAGTGGAAATTGTGCAACCTTCACTATCAATCACACAGGTATGTTGTACGTCGGTCCTCAAGCTTGTTTTGGTTTTTGACTGACCAAATGATTTATGAGTGTTTCTATGTCTCCTGGCATCATAGGTGTTCGTTTGTCTCTCAACAGCACAAGTACAATGGCTTTTAGGAGATCAGAGTCAAAGGACATCGTTGAGAGCTCAACAGGGTTTGTAGCCAAGAAAGTGTCTATGAGCTCGCCTACCTATGAAGACATCAAGTCATTCATAGACAAGGATATCAAGAGAATATGGCAACATCATTACAGCTAGTAGAAACATCAGCAACAATAAAAGGCAACACACCTGCATGCAATGAATAGAAGAGGAAGGTTGTGGACAACACAGAGGCAGAACAAAGTTGCAAGCTCATGTAGATCCACTTGTGATGAAAGCAAATTTGGAGACTCAGGCTATGAGGTGATGACACAACATGAAGATTGCGTGAAGGCGAAGAACAGAACAGAGAAGGAGTTTCATGTGCTGAAACGAAAACTCAAGGAAGAACAAGCGTTGCATAGACGAGAGAATGAGATGCAGCAGGAATAGGTACAATAGGGGGCACAACATGCACAAATGGATGAAACCGTGCCCGTACAAGTTATAGATTCATCCTAGCATTTGGCATGGAGCAGAAATGGTGAGTAGTGTTGTTGACTGCATGCAAGGGAATTCAACACCATGCATGTCATTGTGCACATGCATGCGATCTAACCCATTTGGCACACTCACTGAGGCAAAGATAAGAAGCAAGTCCGACTGGAGCTGAACATGTAGTTGACAGTTGATGCGCATGACCATCATCACACACTAGAAGATAAACACAGAAATTATACATCAGTGTGTTACCAGTTCAGCCACAACCAAGAAGACCATGCACCTGTTAGCAGACGAGTTGGTTGGAGCAGGCATACCAATACACCAGGATGCAACAGAGGCAAGAGTTTGCTTTAGAAGGATGTCACCATGGAGCGCATGCACACAATCACAGATGACCAAGCTTGGCATTAGCTCACCACCTTCACCATCACAAGCATGTCAAAGAGTTGGTCTCAACACAATGGACCAAGTGTTAGTGATGTCTTGCATGGCATGATCAAGCCATGTTGTATCACATGGGCACATGTGCATTGTAATGTAACGTCTCATCAGGTGGAAGTTCAAGTGTCGATTGTTGGATGTAACAATCATAGAGTAGATGAAGAGTCATGAGGGTAGATGAATTGTCACAAAGGGGAATGTCAAGGGTCACCCCACCCTTTTCTATAAATAGGAATCCATAACTCATTGTAAATGCTTTTGATCAGCCAAGCTTCTGATAGGACTTTCTTAGAGAAAGCTTGGAAAATATTGTAACTAGTGGTTGGACATGGATGTATTGTCTCGCTGGAACTTACACTTCTTAATATAACAGAGCCAACACATTTCATGCATATGTTGTATTGTATTATATGCTATCTGGTTTACTCTAAATGATATATGTATTTGTTTGCTTACACATGCATCTATGGACTATTCTATATAAGTATCTATGAATCTTTCTTAAACGTGTTGTTGGTTTAACCATCACTTTGGATTGCTCGCTAACTTGCTTTCCAGCTTGTGATGCATCTTCCCTCATGTGTTACCTTCCAAGCCACGTACTATTACAAGCTTCCAAAGGGTGCACTCACTTCACCCTCCGTGTGTTAGAACCTCTCATGCACCTTCCTTGACTTACTGTAGTTGTCACACCCTTGCTACTAATAGGGACATCTTACTTGCCTCTGTGTGAAATCGCGGTCAAGTCATTATCGTATGACCCACTACTAGGAATCCACACCAAATGGTCTGAGGGCTAATTGGGAATTCTTACCAGGGAGATCCCCTTACATGTTGGCGGGTCAAGTAGTTTCAACACATCTTTTAAGTACTTTCTCTAATTTTTCTAGACCTTCTTCAAAAGAATCCCCATATGGGGAGAAGTCATCCATGTTGATTTCAACACTATCATTGATTAGATCAGAAAAAATTCCTAATATTTCCCTTTGAAAGGTAGCAGGTGCATTATAGAGACCAAATGGGAGGACTCAGTAGGCAAAGGTTCTCCAAGGACAGTGAAGGTAGTCTTATCTCGATCCTTAAGAGCTATTTGTATCTGGTTGTATCCACTGAATCCATCCAAAAAGGAGAAAAACTTATTTCCAGCTAATGTATCAAGGACCTAGTCAATAAATAGTAAGGTAAAATGATCTTTTAAAGTCTCTTAATTTTTTCCCTATAATCCACAAAAATCTGCCACTTGCCATTCTTCTTAGGAACAATGACCAATGGGGAAACCTATTAACTATCCAATATCAAATAAATAAAACCCACATCTAATAGCTTTTGTAATTCATCCTTGACAATGTTTTTTAAGGTAGGATTCGTTCTTCTATGTGGATGTCTAATAGGTCGACATTCTTCTTTAATTTATATGTGATAAGTGAATAAATCAGAAGGGATTCCTTTGACATATGCATACTCCCAAGCAAATTCTTCTTTATGTTCCTGAAGGACCTTTAGTAACCATTTGGTTTGGGAGGGGGAAAGGTCAGGATTCATATTTAGCATTTTCCCTGGTTCAATTTCTACAGAAATACTATCACGAGGTACAATTATAGGAATATTTCCAACTTCTGCTTCTGGTTCCATATCTTCCTAAACACTGCAACTCATGACATATTCGAATAGCCGGCAAGTTGTATCAGAAATGAAGTTGGGACTGTTGAGAATGGTGCTAATGGCATCATCCTCTATTTCATCCTTGAAACAAAGAGCCTTACTGATGGTAAGGATAGGTCTAACTTCTTCATTCTCATATTCATGCTCTGTCATAGGTAGATATTTTTCCATCAAGGTAAATCCTGATTTATCTGACGAACTTGGTTCGCTAGGGGAGTAGAGTATAAGATTCTTTGTAACTTCACCATTGGATATTATCATATTTCTAGACTGAAACCACATTAGTATGTACTATCAAAATCGGGTTCCCTGGATCCCCATATTTAACAGTTATAGGCTTCCCCAACATTATGTCTAATAGCTTTCCCATAACGTGAATAGTGAGTGGATCCTTTGGTTTTCTATCAAGTTTCTTAGAGAAATATTCTTTAATTGTTTTGTCATAAATCGGTACGTCCTTCATAGCCTGAAGTAATGAGATTTTGACAAATAAATTATGCAGTTCCCCTAAAAAGTCAAATTCAGGATGAGGACTTTGTTTTCTCAATGATAATCTCTCAGGATAAGGTGGACCAGTCCAACATCCTCTAGTAAAAGCTTTTTGTGAAGGGGTTTGTTGTTTCATAGGAATTTGTATTGACTCATCCCCAATTGTTCTAGTAGAATCTCTAAGTTCTGGTTCTGAGACTTCATCATCGGTATGTTCAACAATTATTAGTGAAATTTGAGTATTCACCACCTGACCAAATCGAAGATTCAATTTGTTACATTCCGCGGTGGCAATACTATATGTAGGGAGGTTGAGTGTCTCAACCTGCTGAGCCCTCTATTGTTTGGATTTGGATTGGATTGAATAGGCAGTTGTTGATGAAGAGGAGGATTACTAGTGGATGCATTAGAAGGCAGTTGTAGCTACTGTTGTGGCATATGTTGGGAGAATTATCTGAGAGGAGGAGGAGTTCCACGCCAATTCTAGGACCATGAAGGGTTTGGACCAGATTGAGGGTACCATGGTTTCCAGGGCATTGGATATTGATAAGACTATGGCCATGAAGGTGAAAAAGGTACAAACTGAGGCCCAAAATTCAAATTATTAAAATATTGAGAAGGGTCTTGAGGCATACCTTGATTCATGTTCTGTGGTCGTGGTTTCCATGGTTTCTTTGATCCCATAAAATATAGTTGATCTACTTCTTCATTTGTTCCCTGAAAAACTGCCTTCAACCTAGGAAGAGATGGACAGGTGCTAGTGGAATGACTCTATTCACATATCGCACAAGTCTCAATGGAATTCAATGGGCATTCCTTTAACGGTGCTTCTTCTTGGATTGAGGACATAAAATGGACATGGCCTTCTCTGCTTCTATCTGCTTCTGTTTCACCTACAAAACATCCAGCTGTGATGATAGTGTGCTCAAGATATCGGTTCTCAGGTTGTCCAAAAAGTTCCCAATTTCTTCTTTTGTAACTCCATCGTTGGATGTCTTGAGAGTTCGATCCCCTGCCTATGCCTCACATCTCCTCATGAACACTTGATGCATAATTCACAGATGGAACTAGATTCCTCTTGTGATATGTATCCTTTTCCTACTACATTCAATAGTTCCAAATATTCCTCCCTCAGTGCCCGGAGAAAGATTATTTTCAAGATATTATTATTTAGATCACGATGGCCTGATCTTTGCAAACTATATTGAAAATGCTCCACAAAGTTCTCCATTTTCTCATCCTCTTTCTTCATAAGCTTAAGGATTCCTTCCTTCACATCTCAAGATTTGCAGTAGTCTTGATATTTCTCAAGGAAAATTGTCTTCATATCATCCCATGTAGTAATAGATTTTCCCCCTAAACCCATAAACCATCTCGAAGTTGTTCCCTTCAAAGTAGAGGGGAATATCTTCAATTTATAAGCATCAGAAGTATAATCATGCCCCCAATAAATAACGTCGAATTCAAAAAGGAATGTTCTCGGATCCTCAGAAGAAAGACCATGGAAATTAGGTAATGATCTCAAAGGAATAGGCTTCATAGGCACATCACCTCTGATATCTCTAATTGGAAATTCAATCAAATAAGTTGCAGGAGCCATGAATATCTTCCAATATTCACTTGGACTATAAAAAGATGTTGGCTCTGGTTGTTTTATAATAGGTGGTTGAGGTTGTTTGAAAACACTCCCTTGATCAAATGGTGTAGGGAATTCTCTCAAATCTTCTTCCTCTAAGCGTGTAGTATGCAGTTCCTCAGATCCTCTACTTGCTACTTCTTCTTCCATGAATTTCACTTTTGTTATTGGGAGAGGTTCTGTTTGTGAAACAGATTTCCCTCCAGATCTCGTATGAGATCTCGACCTAACAGAAGATCATGGTGATGCTCCTGACTCAGCCCTTGATTTCTCCCTCTTCTTTTCAGGGGTCTTCCTATGCCCCTTTTATTTTTATATATGTTCAAGCAATCAGGAAATAAAAGGAAAAAATTTAAGAAAATTGAAAGCTCGGGACCTAGAGTAGGGTGAGAAATTCCCTCCTCAAGATGAGAGAGAGACCCCTAAAAAGAAAGCAAAAGAAGAAAATAAACCAATCACAAATTTAAGCTCAGGACCTGAAACAAGGTGATATAAAAACTTCCCTTCCTAGGAAGAGAGTAGTTCCTATGAAAAAGAAAACAAGGTAATCAAAGCAAACAAAATGATCTAATGCTCAGGACCTAGAGAAGGGTGAAAAATTCCCTCTCCAAGACGAGAGATCAGTCCTATGGTCAATACTAGTCATACTTTCCCGCCTTCGACAGCCTCCCCGACAATGACGCTAAAATGTTGGTGTTCAAATATGAATCATGCAATTCACCCAATTCCACATTAATTTCCAACCCAGGGTTCTACGAGTTATTTCAAGGCTATCATGCAAAGTATATGCAGGCCACAATTTCCCTACCTAGTACTGAACATTCAATTATAAACTTAGCAATGTGTAACAACAAGAAATAACTATAACAACAAATAAGAGTAACAACAAGTAATGACTATAATAGCAATAAGAGTAACAACAAAGTAAGACTCATAGCAACACACTAATAATCATTCACAACAATAAATAACTTAACCAAAATAAACCTATGCACACATCTATCCAACAACTCCTGGTCAGGAGAGTGGGCCCAACTCCCTGATCAAGGTTATGGCAAGATCAAGAAGTCACGAAATTCTCAGAAGATCACAATTTCATTAATCAAAAGGGTATTACAATGTATGCTGTTACAGACTAAAAGTTAATGTAATTCTCTGTGACCTTAACTATCAACTTTCACAACCCTGTAACTCTTATTATACAATTTGTTAACACTAACAACTCCTAGAATTACGGAAGTTGTCTACCTAAAATTACATAGTGGTTCCCAAATTAAAAAAAATATAAATATAGAAGTGTGTTGATTGAGAGGTTGATCCACTGTTACAACTAATGTCTCATGATAATGCTACCAACTCAATGGTCACCATTCGTTAAACTATGGTATTGATCATTCTTCCTCCAAATCTGCAAGAATAATGTAATTAGCAAGCCACTTAGGCAACAATCCCCTATGACTATGCTTCATTTATTCATGATTCATATAGGCATGACAAGAGGTATAAATGTGCGGTTTAGAATGTAAATTGACCAACAATGGTGTAAAATGGACACAAGAAACATGCTAAAAAGGTGCGTAAAAACATGCAAATTCAACCACCAAGACTACTAACATCTTATCTATCTCTTTTTTCACTTTCTCCTTAACCCTTGGATTTAGTCTATATGGTCAATGCTTTAATGGCTGTGCATCTAGTTTTAGCATGATTTTCATCTCCCCTAGTTCCCCCTTCATCCCCTTTAGTTTCACAACAAACGAAGGGAACATGTCTTCATATTCTCTCAATAGGTTGAAGATCTACTTTGTAGTATGCTCATCCCAATAATCTCCAATTGAGGCTAACTTCAGTTTTTTATCAGTCCAAATGTTATGTTTCTGCAACTTCAATGGGAGTAAGTGTGTAGCATCGATCACAGATCTATCCTTGATGTCCCTTTCCCCTTCGGTTTCATTGAATGACAAATGTCCTAATTCCTCCAGATCATCCTCCTCTGGTTCTTTATCCACCTTCCCATAGGCTACAAATTCATGATATCTCTACTCATAAGTATTCTCTAGTGTCTTCTAATCTATGCACCCCTCCATTAGCTGACCCATTGTAAGCAGAATCCGCTTGAAAACCTACAACGCCTCAGTCAACCTTTTGTCACTGTTTGAGAAAGAAAAGTTGTTGACAAATTGATCAGCTAGACTATCCTAATCTCGAGTCTGACTCGTTATTTCTTCTTGTACATACAAAAATTTTGGAAAGATTCTGAGGGTGTGTATAAAACCATGCACCCACAACTACTTTGGGACTCCATCCCTCTTGCATCTATCCTTAAAATTTGGAAAATGTTGTCAAGGGTAAGAGTCCCCCATGTACGTTATGAAATCTTGAGGGTTCTCCCCCGCTTTTATGAATCTTTCTTCCATTTCTATTTTCATATTCTCCCATTCTCAAAGGTAGTTATGGTGAAATCCCCACCACCTTTTTAGTGTTGCTTGTAGTGCGACATTTAGTAGAGGTACTTTGTGTTCTTCAAGAAAAGTTGCATCAATTCTGTTGATAAAATAATTGACTAAATCTATACCATTGAAAATATGGAAGTATTGTACCTCAGTGCCAATCTAGTTGGTCTGAGGATTTGTGGAATAATGTCTAGTGTTGATTTCATATCCACCATACTGCCAATCATCCCAAGCGACTTCCAAGCCAACCTTTGAACTCTGAATGCTTCACCATCTAATAGACCCTTTATCCATTGGGTTGATGTAGTCCTCCATTGTTATTGTTGTTAGTCTATATAGTTGATCCAATAATCTTGGTCCTTCTGTCATTTTTAGTTTCTGTAAATCTTGGCCGTTTATAGGGGTCTAGAGGTTGAATCACCCTAACCCCTTCTATTTCAAAATTCATTAGTTCCTTCTTCAAACCAATTATAGTGTAGTTCACAACAGTCCAATCTGTCCCAAGCAACACCAGTTAAGGGTCATTGTCCCACATGATGTCTATCACTTCAAAGTCTTCATGGGTCTTCACTCCCACTATATCAATTTACACATATTCCATACATCCAATTGGAAGGATACAATACTTATTTTCCATACGCAGCTGGGTTTGTGAAAATGTCAACGAAGGTTTTCCCAGGGCTTCCCATGTTTTTCTTAGAAAAATGTTGACATCCGCGCCTAGATCCAACATGGTATCCTTAATCTAGAACTCTACAATTTAAGCATCAATCCAGAACTCTCTTCCTATTATCTTCTTGTTCCTCCACACCCTCCTAGAGTGTCTTTCAGGTAGGTTGGCAAAGATTACTACTCCCTCAACCACCCCATCTAGGATAACAACTTTCATACTTTTCCACAACTGCCCCAACATCTGGTCATCATTCACAATTTGTAGAAATAATATGAACCATTCTTCAATGGGGCATGTGTCTAACTGTGGTAGGTCTAGGCTCTTAGCTTTCAGAGATCTTAGCTGCTCCTTCTATGGCCCTCCACCTCCTTTCAAATTGTTGAAAACTTTTGTGGCTTCCTTGTAATACTGCTTTTTATGCTCATGTTCATATGAGTGCTTTGGGGAGGCTAGCCTTATAAGCTTGGGTTGTTCCATGGCTCCCATGTTAGATCCAATATTTTTTCCTCCACATGTGCCTATGTTGATATTTGAGAGGGGGCCCACCTCTGGCAATCTTGGCTCTAAACTGATCAAATTTTCTCCCATATGAAGGTTGCGCTCTTGCCATCTTGCAATCATCTCTGGACACTCCTTTGTTGCGTACATGTTGACCCTGGATTGAGAGAACCATGTTCTCTTGGGTAGTGGGAAATATCTACATTCCCTTCTTGATCATAATTGTAACAGCGGACTAGGCCTTTGCATCATGTCCTTCCTCCTCTTGTTCCTCCTCCTCCTCACCCTCGAGGATTCTCATTGATTTGGAAGGTCGATCAGTCTAACCAATCAGCTAGAGCATCTAGTGCCCTTCACTGATTAGTATGGTGAGTTGTTGAAGCACATAATTCACAGTAAGTGTTAGTTGGAATGTTGGAGTATTTTTGTAGTATCATCCATAGACGAGGGGGATGCCCATATCCACTGTATACCTCACAGTACTATGGTTGCACTGCTGTACCGAATTGGGAACGCCTGAAATTGTTTACACCCTATGTATAACCCTTACAACCCTATTTGCACAACTCCTGCTACAAGTGTAGACCCAGGTGTTCCTACTAGTGTAGATGTAGTATTTTCACCTTGCAACCTTGGGCATTCTATAGCAACATGACCTTCCACTAAGCAGGTTGTACACCATACATTTGGTAATGTCGGGCATGCTGGTTGCAGATCCTTCAAATTCTCTGTCATATTTGTAATTTGATGTTGTAGACCTAAAATGGATGAATGATGAGGTGTTTCCCTCCCTGATACTCATGTCGGTATCCTTCCATAGCTTCAATCTTATTTGCTTACCCTAGAGAATTTTGTAAAATATAAGTTTTATGTTGCGTCAATGGCATATGGGTGAGAGGCAATAATGCTTTGATAAACTAGTCCCTTTGATGATTTGGATCTATAAGGTAGCTTAGTTTACCAATTGTGTCCTTAAATATTTTCATCAACTCCAATGCGGTCTATCCCTCCTGTTGTTTTATTTCCCATAGTTTCGACAAGCCTTGTTGATTGTTCTGGGTAAGTTTACATTTTTGCACAAACTCTCTTTTAACATCATCTACAGTTGGATTTTGGTGTAACTCTGACCCCTTTATGAAGCATCTCAAGGCCCTTTCTCTAAGAGTGGTCTAGAATTCAATTAACTTCACATAATTTGGCATTTGATGGACCCTCCAGATGGCTTCGCATAGATACCAATTTTGCTCTACATTGTCGTTCCATTTACCAGAGAACTCGGCATACCTAGTGAATGATCCTGCCATTTTTTACTAAGCCTGTGATATGACTACAAATCCCCATAACCCAGGCTATAATGATCCTTACAGACTTGTACCACTACTACTAGTTCCACTGCTACTAGCACTAGATTTGTAATTAGCATGCACACTATGAACTCTTATAGTTTTGATTAACTTATGTAGGAATTTGTCAAGATTATGATAGATTACTAGGGGAAGGTTGGGGGAGATACTACCTGAGCTTCGAGGAGGCATATCATTGATTCCTTTAAATGCATCATCTTCAGAAGATAGTCTCCTTATAAAAAAGTGCATTTCATCGTCCAGGCTTTCTTTTGAGCCTAGGTGGCCCATTCCATCTAACATTTCCATTTATACTGGTGAGGATGGGTCCATGTCACCTTCGAGACCCACAACTGTTGTGGTCATCTCTATTCTTCCAACTAAACTTTCTTCCAAACTTTCTTCCTCTTTCGGATCTCTCAACACCGCTCTTTCTTAGTGCAAACTCTTTTGTCGCCTTTTAATCACCTATCTATCCCTTTCCTGCAATTTCTCAACTATCTGTGCTCTTAGATCCCTGGTCTTTCCAAATTCATCTGTGTCCATCCTTGTGACTTTCTCATAGTTCCTCTCTTGGTAGCATTCCTCCCTTTAGGTCCTCCCCCTAGTACTAGGTGTTTATGTTTCCATGCTTGGGTTCTAGAACACCAACAAGCCCTCTTCCATGATTAGAATCTTAATCCATGTGGTAACCTCCTTTAGTAGCTTCCCTCGCAACCCCAATTGGAACACAGATTCAGATTTTGAAAAATATTGATGACTTTCTACTACAAAATCAATAATATATCCCTCTAGTGTAGTCTGTACCCAGAAATTTGTCACTCTCATTAGATCTGTATCAAGGCGGTGTTATTCAATAAGTCTCTCTTTAGTCCAGGTGCAACGAGATGGATTTTTTCTATTGGGATTTCCTTTCACTTGTAGTCTCCACAACCAGTTGTAAAGTTCTTCTAGAAACTTGCATTAGAAGATATTGTATTGATCACTAGTTGATTCCGAGTACAACATTTCTTCCTTCAACTTCCCTATACTTTGTCGATGGAGTTCAGCTTGCTGACAAACAAACTAGTCCACTTTCTCATTCCACCAATTTTGTAGTTCTTTCTTAAAGTTCCTCAATACCATATTCCAAACCCCTTTTTGAAATTTCAGGGTCCTAGAAATGGAACCATTTATTGGCGCATAAAGAACAATGGGGATTAGACCCCAAGATTGGTCACAGGGGCAAACAAAGCTCCGCTATATTCTAGCACAACGTCGTAATTTTCACCTTACCCTCGATGGGTAAGTCATATCACTAGAGGCATGTCATGACCTTAGTTAGATGGGTGTTGGAATCTAGTATCAAAGGAATCATATCAGAGAACCAAGAGGCAAAGAACATTGAATCATTCTACACGAAAGTATGATTGCAATAGGTCATACATGCTTGCAAAAGCGATATTACTTAAACATACACATACATAAAAAATTTAAAGAATCAGATTAAATATACACATGGTCCCAATAGTAGTCTTGATCATTATTATGAGTAAAAAATGAATTACATCAGGCTCAAGGCATCTTTTCCAACATACAGGAAATCTAGTCATAACAATACATAAGCATATGAAACAACAGATACAAAGCGTCTCTCCTAGCTCTGCAACAACAACCATTTCGTGTTCTCCTTTCTGCCTTTTTACTTGTTCTTCTTTCTCTCTACATGCCAACCTAGATTGCCAATTAGTTCTTGGGCTCTTAGCCTTATCCCTTAATTGGTTGTTTCCATTCCTCGGTTGTCCTTGCTATTTTCCTGCTTAGTTGTGTCTGCCCCTTCTCACCATCCCCCCACAACTACCAATATTCCACGAGTTCCTTCCTTTTCCCCTGTTGTTACTCCCGCAGCTCTCCAATGGCCATTTCCACCACTTGTCATCATCCTTTTGACTGATCACTAAAACTTCTTTATTCCTCCAAAATGAAGGCCCCAACAGCACTACCATATCAAAAGAATACAGGAACTCATATTGTGACCTCAACAAGGGGTTCTAAGCAAACTTCAGTAACCCCCATCTAGCTAAAGTGGTGCTCATAGTAGCATTGCCAGCAATCACGATGCAGAGAGGATCCCAATTGTGCTCTCTCCATATCATACTAATCTTGACAAAAAGGATGCAAAAAAAGAGAAAATTAGCCTCATAGGCTAAAAAATAACCCTTTTTACTCTCTCACGCACCTGTTCCCATAATAGGTGCATGTCCACGCATTTTTTTCTTTGACAAACATTTGGTGCACCATGTAATGGCACCATCCAGACATGAAACCAATGCATCTGTCAGCCATTAAGTCGTGGTGTTGCTGGCCTCATGACCACGTGTTTGTTCTACACACAAATGCATACAATGCATGGTTTTTCATAGAAAGTCACGCATTTGTGACCCTGAAAGCCACAGGGCCTTCAATTCAATGACCTTGTGGATATTTTACCTACAAACACACAACCCATGCGGCTACATCACCTGAACATGTGGGGAGTCTGTGCCTAATCCTCAGTCTCCCATGGTGACTACACGACTGTCTCACAGTCGCCCATGTGATCGACCATTCTACCCTGAAATAGGTCCATATAGGCCACCATGTACGACCTACGTAACATAACCTACCAAAATCACAAATTTGGAGTTATGTTCTCATACATGTCTCTCCTTGTGTGCTTCCTGGGTACATAGGCTAACCACAGCAAGAGAAAACATCTCCTGGAACCACTCTTCACTCCAGGAAAACAAGTACAAATGAGGGGGCATATGGCCCACTTTGCCTATATATCACCCTCTTTTTCATCTTCCAGAGCCCAGTATAGGAGCTCAAGACCTACATTCTGAAAACCATCAAATACATAAGGATGAGGACCACGCCATCTCCATCATGGTAGCCTTCGTTCTATTTGAACCCCAAACTCAGTTTTTTGGCGTGTTGCACAGTTAGACTACCCCTTAAAGTGCACCTTCTCATGTTATTTGATTCATATTATTCAACAAATTTCAACTTATATATGTTTTTATCAATATTTTTTCACAAAGGGTATTGGTTTTCAAGGTTACTTGTACATCAACAACTTCCTCCCAGAATCAGTACCCCGGTGGCCACTGACAATGAAGGTATCATTGTCCACCGAGCATGATATGATTTCTATAAATATTTGCATATCCTAACATCATTTTTCTGAAATGCACCATAGGGTCCATCATCTCAACCACGTTTACCACCACCTCCCCTTGCACATGGTAAATGTCCATGCTGGTCGATAGAACCTTTCCATTCATGGATCACCCCATGTTGTAGACCCCATACACCATTGGATCCATGACCATCCACTGAGGCTCAAGAGCCATATCACTTGCATGCCTTGAAGATTAGCCTCATTCTTCTCTTCTTCACTTATTGCTTACCAACCCCACTCCCGGGCCACCTCATTTATTTGTGACAGATCAAGTCAAATGCACTATCACGTTCTACATTTGGCCTATCATCTCACCATACGACATAGCTCATTTACATCGCTTCATCCACCTCACCAACCCCGCACCAATACCAACTAATGGGGCCCCTACCCTTTGCACAAAACACCTTACCTCCATCATCATACATGTCTTCATTTTGATGGGGCACCCATCTCCATGCATGTACATCCCAAACCACCTTTAAATTATTTTGGCAAGTGTACAAATATTTTTTAGGAAAAGGGTTCCACCCATATTTTCATGTCTCATAGTCGCCCATGGTTGGAGCTCGGTTATCACCACCCCATCCATTGATCATTCAACATGCATGTCAAAACATGCTCACACCTACCCTGGATGTCCTACTGACTCTAGGGACTTTCCCCCCAAAAGAATTGTTTGATTTTCACCACTCACGTTACAGCTCCAACCTTGGGAATTTGGTCGTATCCATCATATTGTCCACTTTCAGTATAATGCCTTGTTGACCCAACATATTATAGTTATCATTCTCCATCATGATTCCCTGAATCATCATTTCGGGCAGTTGACACTTTTTTACTGTTGACTTCAACACCCATCTTCCAGGATCGAAGCAATACCTTGGGTGTTCCCTCTCCCTTATGGGACATCCTCCAGTGGCATAATGGGAATAACTATTTCCCATTAATTTCATGAGTCTCCTTGACATTTGACACCAACATAAGCTTTTCATGTCAGGGTAGTATCGTACGTTGCACCATTGCAGTTCTCTCATTTAGTCGAAGACACATGCATCACTTCACACCTCATTAAGTAGTGCTTAAATTTTAATGCATGATAGGTATTGGAAGTCAAATACCCATGCATCCACAAGCACCTCACTCAGCAAGCTTAACCTTTTTTATGCATGAGGGAACCTAATTTAGTCTATGTTTTAGAAGCGCCCTTGAAGGTGTAAGCAGTTATCATCCTTAGCCATTAGCATGTTAGCCACTACAACACAAATGTGATAGGAATATTCCCTGTATGATTGTAATACTTAGTCAATAGTGATCATAACGACAATAGGATATGACCCCATAAATAAGTCACCATTAGATCACTGTCTCTCAATCAACAACGAGGATCTAATACAGGATCACCCAAAGATGGTCCTAATAGCCACCATGGGTGCTTTCGTGAGTGGTAGAGAGTTACCACCGATGGTTTGCGGCAAGAGAGCGTGAATGTATTTCATCATCGACACCTCACCACCACCTCATCACACCCTATCACGTCATCTTTGTCACATCATACACATCATCATTTCCACTTCAATCTGTACACCCATCACCTCCACATTTAATCTTGTTTTCCCTCGCATTTTTCTCGTTTTCCCATAAAATCTTGTTTTCTACTCTAATAATGTACATTATTTGTTCTGTTTTTGCACATCTATAATCATGTACACATCTTCTAGTGTAACCAACTTGGATTCCAATGTCATCCATCAGTATTTAGGTACTTATGTATTGTGTTCACCCACTCAATTCATTAAAAATGTCAAAGAAAGTTTCCCTGACCAGCTCTACAACTCATATTACCCTCATGGACACAGAAAGGGATATCTTTGACCATGTTTTCTCCCTAAATTTGATAGAACTTCACCAAAAACTCTAGCAGGCCAAGTTGATTCCCCTGTATACACTGCAGTAGTAAAATCAAGCCTTTTCTCTACCATAATTCCCCAAACATACGTTTACCTTGTGTTTATCACTTGGTGGGTTTCTTCCTTGTATCCCCAAAAATGTTTTGTAATGAATGCAGTAGGAGAAAATATATTTCAGGTCTCTCCCCTACTAATTCAACAATCTCTGGATTTTCCCTCTTCAAAACATTATTCTTCATTTACAAAAGAAAACTTGGTAGCAATATTTCAAAATTTGCTTGTAAGAGACTATTCCCAATTATCATTTTATCTTATGCCATCAGGGCATACTTTATCTACTGAACCAACTCAGTTTCCACTAGAAACTTTTGATGAGCATGTTAAGCTAATTTTACAAATAATTTCCAAGGTTCTAGGAAGAAAGAATAATTCTATTATTGACCATGTTGTTCTAGGGATGTTTAATTTAGTCATGCAGCCTGAAATTGTTCTTGATATACAAACCTTCTAGGAGGGGCTGATAAACTATCAACTATCAAATTTGAGTCTT
Source organism: Pinus tabuliformis (assembly GCA_031772625.1). NCBI lineage: Eukaryota > Viridiplantae > Streptophyta > Pinopsida > Pinales > Pinaceae > Pinus > Pinus tabuliformis. The sequence goes on from CM062815.1 coordinate 667,358,721, forward strand.
ACTGGTTGTTTCAGATTTCCATCACTATTAACCTACTTGTTCCTTTATGTTCATGTGGAAAATTTCATGCATCTAGGCCTAAACATAATGGATCTACACAAAAAGAAGATGTCAATAGTAAGTTGGACTGATATTGTCAGAAGTCACCCTAATCATGAAGTTTTGTATATTTCACTACTGCTTTCATGTCAGTTATTTATTCCATTGTAAACAAATTTGTTCCACCATGCCTTTTGCCACAAGCTCAATCTTTCTTACAACTTAGCAAAGATGTCAAAATATGAGATTGGTTCTAGTTTGAGGATTACATTGAGATCAGATTATATGGAGCAGAGGTTTCCCCTTACAGGCCTCCCTCTTTTGTCACAATGAGACTCTTTTCTTTGGAATTCATTAGACAAAGTCTAAATGTAGACCAAGTTCATTCCTTACCAGCAAAAAAGTGATATTTATTCAATTTTCCCAAGATTGTGGGGCCTTTTCTTGTTAATAATAGACAGTTCATGGAGGAAGTGGAGAAGATACTTCAAAACATGCAATTACAGCAAGGGGATAAATGGCCTTATGATCCTCACCATGTTATTTCTAAAAGAAGGGTAGAGAATTCTTATGCTCCATACACACATGAATCTAGACCAGAAACTAAGAAGCTAGCTAATGGTGGTAAGTCTGAAGCAGAAAGGGAAAAGGGGATTGAAACTCCCCATCCTATAGAAAAAGGCTTGAAAAGATGAATTGAAGAGATAATTAATCTGGAGGATGAAACAAGTTTCAAATATAAGTAGCCAAGATTGCATGAAAAGGAGAAGGACTTTGAGCCTCTGGTTGGAAATTCCTCTACTGCATCTAGTTTCCAATTGAAATTAAGAGAAGTGAAATGCACACCTTCTTCCCTATTCCTGAAGAATATTCACATTGAAGTTCTGTTTCATTTTTAAAGGAGTTGTATGGCCAAATTTAAGAAACGAACACAAAAATTAAAGAAAATGTTGTGTCCCAACTTGAATCTCAATCAATTTCTAAAAATCATACCAGGTTATTATTAGCCATGGATTTAGAAATAAATCAGTTGAAATTGTCTTTTTCTAACCCCTCTTCTTTAACTATTTCTTCATCAACATGTTTCAAAATTGTAAATCTAACTGTGGATGCAAGGGAGATTCCATTGCCTGATAAAGTCAACTTGCATAAGAAAAATGGAGAATTGATTTATAGTGATTTGAGTAAAGCATCCCTAGCAGTGAATTAGACAAAATACTTATTGGGGAAATTTATAAATCAGTTAAAATTAGGAAAGGCAAACTCCATAGCTTTGTTTACTCAGAATGAAGAGTTGAAGAAATTAATTTTCAAAATTGGTGTCAATCTAGAAGATAGGTCTATTGTATAGAAACTCTTACAAGGGGTAGAGTCAGAAATCCAAGTGTTGAGAAAGAGGTTGAAGTTTCTTGTTGTAGAACATGTCATGGCCCCAGAGGTAGTCTAGGTGGAGAAGGAAAAGGAAATTTTAACCAGAGAGCTGCTGAAAAGAAACAATGAAGTGGATTCCTTGAAAGAAATGAATACTAGCTTATAGTAGAAGTTGGATACTCATGTCTGCACCATTCTAGTAAAACCAAATTTAGAGGATTTGGCTAATAAATTAACCAAGGTTATGACTGAATTAAAAATTTCAGAAGATGAAATGAAGAAAATGCAAAAGAACTTGGATGACACAAAAGAACTCATGAATATTAAATATATACAACTGACTATGGAAAAGGACACTACATCAAAATATAAAAATTATTATCAGACAACCTATAATGAAATCAAGGTGTTGAGAGAAAAAGTAAAGGGAAATATGTCACTCATTTAGGCTAGAGAGATAATTTAGAATGATATCTTTTAGCAAGTAAAAGATATTTGGGACAGTATGCTGATAATAGCATAGGAAAAGATGATTGTTAGTGACCTAGGAAGAATCATTGCTTCTCATAAAGAGAACATCCAACAATGTGCTCAACTAGCAAAGAAGATGATCAACTTTCTTAATTCCAAATCATCTCAGGAATTAAGAAGTATGCAAGTGTAAGACAAAATAGAGTTGGTGCCAGAAATTAATAAGATGGTGCAAAAAAATTGTACAGGAAAACAACAGAGTCTAAGCTTGGCGAAATTAAAGGATTTGTTTTGAAATTTAACACAAATTTTGATAAGAGGATGAGGGAAGGATTTCCCTCCTGATAGGACCAATAGGGAAATTTTCTTCCATGGGAGACTTATGAGACTTTGTTGGTGGAAGAAAAAGAAATATTGACTCTTCACATGAGAAGACAATAGTTCTAAAAGGGTTAATATTGTCAATTACCTTCACAGGGACTTTCAGGGGTTGTGGTTGATTAAAACTATTTGTACAACACATCCATCTTACAATCAAATCACCAATTTTAGAATGGATGATACAAGGTTTATCAAGTGTCCAACTTCAACTCTCACAGTATGGAAGAGATGCATACCATGGATGTCTCCAACAAAAGTAGAAACAAAAGTTGGACCTTATACAAGTGAGCCTGCACAATAATCACAAGTCATCTAGTGAAAAATAACCACCTGGCTTCATTTTATGAAATATTAAAAATATCGCATTTTGAAATGGTTACACAATTTTTTTTCAGTTTTATAAAATATAAGTCCTCAGAAGGACCGAGCAAGGCTAATGTAGTTTTTAAAGTATTTTGGCCATTTTGTGACAGTTAACATTTTTTATAACTGTCACCATTGTAATGTAACTACAAAAGAAACTTGAGAGAATCATTTGGGGTTTTGAATTTTGACTTCAGAAGGAAAGAATTTCTAGTGTAATGTTGCTATCATTTATTGGATAATAAAGAAAGATTTTTCAAGGTGATTCCAAGCAGTTTTTGAATCTGATATGTGTTCACATTCTTTGTAAATCATTTATTGTCTTTATTCTATGGAAAAGAGTAATGAAGCTTCTAGTTGTTTTTATAATATATATTTACTTAAATTACAATACCTACAATTTTAAACTAAATAATCTTAATATGCGCTCCTATTTCCTATAAGTTCATTTCTCAATCTTTCATGTTTCTACTAATGTAAGAGGAAAAATATTCTGCAATAAGTAGCCTTTTGTTTTGGAATTTTTATCATTTCTTTCTACCATGCGTCTATATATTCAAATAATTTTCATTGTCAATGAGGCCATATTGAAAAGTGTTTTACCCAAGACAATTTCTTTAATATTACCTATGGAACATTCTTCTGAAATGTCATAATGGGGCAAAAAATAAAATATATTATCTTTCTATATGGATGTCCTAGGCAATGATCTCTACTCAACTAGGGATTATCTCTAGGATTACAACATCTTTTGGCACTGTTTCCGAGGAACGAAGATTGAATTTATTTTTCCCTCGGTTGTCTTTCATAAACTATTTTTTTCTTTGGTGAGAAAAGAAAGTGTTCTAGCTGAGATTTGTCACCAAGACTGAGTAAAAGAAGCATTCTTGGATCCCAGAAGGCCTCACACGAGATCAAACACCTCACAACAGAAAGCCCTAGTTCTTTCTAATCCTGAAAAGCTAGTTTCTCGAAGGGTTTGGAGAGAAAAGTCTCCAACAACTCTAAGTTCCACCTTATCGACTCTTGGAACTAGTTCTTTATCACAATATCCTAGAGTTCATCATTCAGAAGAAATTATAAGAAATTTGGATTTTTCTCAAGGTAGTTTGATTTCTCCTCAACCCATCTTTCCTGAGCCTACTCTTGAAGAGAGGTCTTTTGAGTCTCTCTCTTTTTATTTTCTAGCTATTTTAGAGGTTGAAGAAATAAAAACAGTTGAATTTTTTTGTTTCATATTAGACTACCCCTGCAGTTTCTCAAGTAGTTCTCATATTTGTAATTCCACATCACCTTTTGTATTTCAGGCAGGAAACTCCTCTACGCCCCTCCAAAATCAAAAAATGGTGATTTTGGATTTTATTTTGAACCAATATGTTCCTTTAAATATTCCTCAAACCATGCATAGTATCCCTCACGATTATTTAAAGTTACTACGAATATTTACAAGAGAGGATGAAATAACAACAGAAAAACATGTATCAACTTTCTATGCTTTTGCGAAAAAATTGAATGTAGAATATTTAGATGTGGTTATGAGATTGTTTGTACAATAATTGGATGGAGAAGCAAGGAGATGGTTCAGTACCCTCCCAGCTAATTTAATTAATACATGGGAGGAATTAGATAATTATGTTATATAGAGATGGGGATAAAAGAAAGATCATGGATATTTCTTAACTGAGTTTAATGCAATAAAGAGGAAATTGGATGAGAAAGTGGTTGAGTTCATCAAAATATTTAATAAACTATATAATAGTCTTCCTATAGAAATAAAACCACCTCATGCTAGTGTAAAAGTGGTCTTTGCAAGAGAATTTGAGGCAGATTTTTTTTTACTCTAGGGGAAAGACACTCCCCTACCTTATGCCAAATTTAGATTGATGTATTAGAAACTGAAGCCAAATTATTTGTAGTAGGGAAGATTAGGAAAAAATATGAAGCAGTTGATAAAAAGAAATGGAAGGAAGAAGTAAAACATTCCAATCAGCCTAAGAATTCACATGAGAAAAAGTTGGATAAGATGACAAAAGTCATCAGGAATTTTTCAAATAAATTGGTCAAGTTGGACCTTGACAATAAAAATCCTCCTAGACAAATTCAACAATTACAAAATATAAATTTTAATCCTCAATTCAGGAGACCACCATTGCAGATCATGCAAAGGGATAATAAAAACCAGAATCAGGTCCAACCCCCCTTGTACACTGAAGATTAACCAGGAGAAGTTCTGGAGGAGACTCTTAAATTGTGGAAAAATCAATATTCTAATATGTCAGAGGAAGAAGAAGAAATATGAATAATGAGGATTTAAATATTGAACCTAAAACTGCATTAGAGGATGAAGAAACTTATGAATATTGCAAGAGATTTACAAATTTTATGCCGGTAGAGTTGCACAGGAAGTATGATATAAGATCAAGGAAGAGGTTGAGGATTCAAGGTCATGTAGAGGACTAATCAAATCAAACAACCCAACAGTATGTGCCAAATATGGATGAAAAGAGGAGGCATCCTTTGAGAACAGTCCCAGTTTAGCAAGGAGAGAGTTTCAAAAGCCAACAAATTAAGGTGACACAAGAAAGACAAGTCCAACAAACTTTAATCAATGAAAAAAATGTGTAGAAAGAGAATCCATCAAAGGAGAAACAAACTAAAGCAGCGAAGTAGGCTCATTCATTCAATATTCAGAAATAATTGGAGAAGATCAAAATACTTGTTCCATTGATAGAGTTGGTGAAGAAGTCTGCTTATAAAAGCAGATTTCAGATTTTATCAATTTATCTCAAAACAATGATGCAACAAATACATTCAATTCACAGGAGGAGAGGCTAGTGGTGATGTTTGGTCCTCATGTGGAGGAACATGATTCTTCAACTCCTCCTTTTTATATTTTTGTTTTAATACATACCTCTATTGGTCATAATTGTATGTTGGATTCAGGGACTTCTCATAATTTGATGTCTCTCTCAGTGATGAAGTAGTGGAACCTCTAGATTACAAAACCATACTAGGATTTATATTTCTTAGATTCCAAAAAAGTTAAGTGTGTGGAAATTTTTAAGGATCTTGTGGTCTCTCTGGCTCATATTCTAGCCAGAATTATTGTAATGGATGTAGTAGTTGCAGAAATCCCATCCCGATTTGGAATGTTGTTTTCTATATCTTGGGGAGCTAAGCTGGGAGGAGTGTTGAAGCTGAATTTCACTTATGCAGTTATTCTAGTTTTTTGTGGAGGAGAAAGAAGGTTGTATATTGATTCTAGGTTTGTTAAAAGCATTACAAAGGAGGTTACTAGTATTTCTTCTATTTATAGTTAGGAAAAAGATGATTTTTCCTGTTTTATGTTGAGAGTTCCTGAAGAAGTTGCTAAGGATACATAGGTGCAGGTTCCTCCAGAAATTCAAAATAAGGAAGAATTAGTAAGTGGTGTTTGGAAGTTATATTTTGATGAAGCATATTCAAAGGAAGGGAATGGTGTTGGGGTTCTTCTTCTTTCCCAAAAGTTGATATTATTCCCTTTCTTACAAATTATAATTTGATTCTAAGGATAATATAACATAATATGAGGCTCTGATTCTTAGTTTACAAGATGCTAAAAATATGAGGATAGAATGTATTTATGTCCTTGGAGATTCTAAACTAGTTGTGTAGCAAATCAGGGAATAGTGTCAGACAAAATATCCAAGGCTTAGAGCCTATCAGAATGAAGTATGGGATCTAGTGGATAATTTATTTTTAGCTTTCAATATTTAGTTTCTGCCAAGAGAAAGAAACAAGTTGGATGATTCACTTGTAGTGGTAACAAGAACCTTTAAACCTCCACAAAATCCTAAGCTAATTGATCGTGTTGTTCTAGGGATTAATTTAGTTATGTAGCTTGAAATTGTTCTTGATATACCAACCTTCTGGGAGGGGCTGATAAACTCTCAACTGTCAAATTTGAGTCTTACTGGTTGTTTCATATTTCCATCACTATTAACCTACTTGTTCCTTTATGTTCATGTGGAAAATTTCATACATTTAGGCCTAAACATAATGGATCTACACAAAAAGAAGAAGTCATTAGTAAATGTTAGAAAATATATATTACTGAGCAATGGAACACATAAAATATTGCAGAAATATAAACACAGAAAATGCATAAAACAAGAGAGACACAGATATACGTGGTTCACCTAGTTTGGGCTACATCCACGGAGAAACAGCCAGTCCTTATTTTATTATATTATCCAGCAAACTGAAGAGATACAACCAATAGCAGATCTGTTGTAACACCCTCTTCGCTCTCAATCTCCTCTCTCTTCCTGACTCAGATACATAGACGCAATGCAATTCCATCATATATAGTGAGGGGTTGCCTTCTAGGGCAAAAGACTATAAATTAAATGTAACTTCTACCATCAAATCATCCGCCTAATGACTGGCCCAGATTGACTAGAAATTACTAGACTTTTACAAGGAAATTTTACATCTATTTTTAGCTTTGGGGGTGCTGCCCTCGAACCCCCGCCGGGGGGGATTAGCCCCCCCAGACCCCCACAAGGGGGACACGGCCCCCCCGCACCCCCCCGCGTGGAGGGGTGTATAGTCTTCCTGGGGTATACATCCGGTTGAAACCTTTGAATATAGAAGATAATCAGGCTCCACACCCAAAAATCTCCCACTTGGAGACTGATTATAGCAAGTCCATCACTGCTTCATTTGCTAGACAATAACTCCACTTTGGACTTGGCTATTTCTCATCTTCTTCATCATACTTGAAGACCAATTGAAACTGAGTAGATTCTCAGTTTCTCCCTAGTTACAATTTTTGTTAACATATTTGCAGGATTATGGCTAGTGTGTATCTTTTCTAGCTTCAACTGTCAATCTTCCAATGTTGACCGTATGAAATGGTACTTGAGCTGTATATGTTTAGTCTTGGAATGAAATCCAGAGTTCTTTGCAAGATGTATGGCACTCTGATTGTCACTGTATAACCTACCCAACTCCTGCTTCTTGCCCAATTCATCCAGAAACCTTTATAACCAAATCATTTCTTTACTAGCCTCTGTAGAAGCAACATACTCTACTTCTGTTGTTGAAAGTGCAACAACACTTTGGATTTTTGAAACCCAACTGACAGCTGTTCCACCTACAGTAAACACATACCCTGTTGTGCTCCTCCTGTTATCTCTATCACCTGCCATATCTACATCAACATATCCCTGTAGAGCAATGCTTGAACCACCAAAGCATAATGCTTGATTTTTGGTACCTCTCAAATACCTTAGAATCCACTTCACTGCCATCCAATGTTCTTTTCCTGGATTATTCATGTACCTGCTTACAACTCCCACTGCATGTGCAATATCAGGCCTTGTGTAGACCATTGCATACATTAAGCTTCCAATTGCTAATGCATATGGAACTTTAGACATATGAGCCATTTCTTCTTGAGTCTTGGGAAACGCCTCCTTACTTAATTTGAAGTGGCTAAATTTGAAATGGCTAGCCAAAGGTATACTAACTGGTTTTGCATTCTGCATATTAAAACTTTTCAACACCTTTTCTATGTACTCACTTTGAGACAATGTTAATTTGCAATTCTTCCTGTCTCTAGTTATTCTCATACCAAGGATTTGTTTTGCAGCACCCAAATCCTTCATTGTAAATGAGTTTGCCAATTTCCTTTTGAGCACATTTATTTCCTACATGTTAGAACCTGCAACAAGCATGTCATCTACATACAATAACAATATAATATAGTTGCCATCATTTTTCCTTTTGAGATAAACACAATGATCAGAGTGACATCTAGTATAACCTTGTTCAGACATAAACCTGTCAAATTTTAGAAACCTCTGCCTTGGAGCCTGTTTTAAGCCATACAAGCTCTTCTTCAACCTGCACACTAGTTTTTCCTTCCCTTTTAACTCATATCCTTGTGGCTGCTGCATATATATCTCTTCCTCCAAAATCCCACAGAGAAAGGCTATCTTTACATCTAACTGCTCAAGATGCAAATCTTCAACTGCTATTAGACTTAAAATAGTTCTGATTGAAGTCATTTTAACAACAGGAGAAATTATTTCATCAAAATCAATACCTTTCTTCTGTGCAAACCCCTTCACCACAAGTCTAGCTTTGTACCTCTATTTTCCTGCATCTTGTTCCTTCAGCCTGTAAACCCATTTATTCTGCAATTTTGTTTTACCTGCAAGCAACCTGACTAAGTCCCAAGTCTGGTTATGTGCTAAGGAGTCCATCTCTTTTTTCATGGATTGCTCCCACTTCTTCTTGGTTTCTACCTGCACTACTTCTTCATAACATTCTGGTTCACCAGAATTAGTCAACAATACATAATATAATGGAGAATATCGTTCAGGGGGCTACTTATCCTGGTAGATCTTCTAACACCACTTTTAGGTGTTTGAAGTGCTTGTTTTTGTTGTGGTTGTTGTTATGGATGTTGATCATTATGATTTTTAGGCACCATCACTTTTCCTGTGATATCGTCATGCACTGTGTATTCTCTGTTTCTTTTTCTTGTTTCTTTTCCTGCAACTGCTTCTTATACAAGACCTTTTCATTGAATATTACATCTATGCTCCTAATGATTTTGTGATTTTCATAATCATATAAGCAATAACCAAAATCATTAACACCATATCCAATAAAGGTACATTTCTTTGATTTTGCCTCAAGCTTTATTCTATTTTCTTTGTTAATATGGACAAAGGCTTCACAACCAAAAGCCTTTAAAAATGAGTAGTTTACCTTTTTACCTGTCCATGCCTCCTCTAGAATACCACCATCCAAGGAACTTGAAGGCCCTCTGTTTATTAGATAAACAACAGTATCTACAACATCTGCCCAAAATTGTAAAGGAAATCCTGCATGCAATCTCATGCACCTTGCACACTCCATGATTGTCCTATTCATCCTTTCTGACACACCATTTTCTTGTGGTGTTCCTGGAATTGTCTTCTCTCTACTAATTCCATTCTCTAAACAGTACCTATCAAACTCTTTGCTGCAATATTTACCTCCATCATCTGATCTGAGACACTTCAACCTTTTCCCTGTCTCATTTTCAACCAAAGCTTTCCATTTCTTGAAAGTATCAAATACATCAGATTTATTTTGAATACAATAAATCCAGGTTTTTCTGGTTGCATCATCAATAAAAGTAACATAATGATGAGAGCCACCAAGAGATGATACTTGAGTAGGTCCCCATACATCTGTATGCACAAGCTCTAATTTTTCTCTCTTCTTTTCTTTCCCAACTCTAAGGAATCTGACTCTCTTTTGTTTCCCATAAACACAATTCTCACAGAATTTCAAATCAACATGCTTCAAACTTGGCAAAAAATTTCTTGAGTGAAGAATCTGCATCCCCTTCTCACTCATGTGCCTGAGCCGATGATGCCACAATGTTGTATCTTCTCCTGTAGAGGTTAAAGCATTAATAGAATTAGAAATACCATTGCATAAATACAATGTACCAACCTTTTCTCCTTTCGCTATTACCAGGGATCCTTTAGTGACCTTCCAGGTTTTATCTGTGAAAGTACTTATGCAACCTTCACCTCCCAAATGCCCTATTGAAATCAGATTTTTCTTCAAATCTGGAACATGCCTTACCTCCTTCAATAGCCATTTATTTCCATTCTGATGTTTTATGAAAATTGTACCCATTCCAACAATTTTACAGGGTTTATCATCACCCAATCGAACTTGTCGAAAATCTCTTTGAACATAATCATGAAAATGTTTCTTATCAGGTGTGGCATGGAATGAGGCCCCTGATTTTACCACCCAAGGCATCAATAATATTTTCTAATGAAAGAATCAAAGCATCTTGCAACACATCACCTGTTACATTCGCTTCATGATTAGCTTCTTGTTGTGCATCTCCTTCTTTCCCCTTCTGAGACTTGCAGTCTTTCTTCAGGTGTCCTTTCTTCCCACATTTCTAGCACACTATCCCTGATTTGGACTTGGATCTGCCTTTTCTTGACTTACTACGATATCCTGGGCTCTTTCCTCTTTCCATTTTTCTTCCCCTAGTCTCTACAGTCAAAGCATTACCTGATGTCTCACCAGAGCTTTTCCATCGCATTTCCTCGCTAAGGATTGCACCAACAACATCATCAAACTTTAAAGCACTAGATCCAGAGATAGATTTACTAACGGCCATAACTAAACCATTCCAACTTTCTGGCAATGAGCACAGAAATAACAGAGCCCTAACTTCATCATCAAAATTTACCCCTATAGAACTTAACTGACTTGTAACTGTATTAAAATCATTTAAATGATCTGCAACAGATCCACCTTCTGACATCTTTATATTAAATAAATGCTTCATAAGAAATACCTTATTTGAGGTTGAGGGTTTTTCATATAGTTTGGCTAATGTTGACATTAAACCTCTGTTGTCATTTCCTTTGAAATATTAAATGCTACCGACATCATTAGGCATAGCCGTATTGTTCCAAGTGCCTTTCTGTCTGGAATATCCCATTCTGTGTCTGTCATACTCATCAGCTTCTTTGTCTTTCCGCTCAATGGTAGGTACAAATTTTTCTGATACAGATAATCTTCCATCTGCATCTTCCACAACTGGTAGTTTTGGCTGTTGAATTTTTCAACCCTAAACCTACCATCTTCTGCCATTGCTCCCACTCGAACCAGGAACCCTTCTCTCCTGCGAGTTTATTAGCCAAATAGACCTTCAGCTCTGATACCAGTTGTTAGAAAATATATACTATTGAGCAATGGAACACATAAAATATTGTAGAAATATAAACATAGAAAACACATAAAACAAGAGAGACACAGATATACGTGGTTCACCCAGTTTGGGCTACATCCACGAAGAAATAGCTAGTCCTTCTCTTATTATATTATCCAGCAAACTGAAGAGATACAGCCTACAGCAAATCCGCTGTAACACCCTCTTCGCTCTCAATCTCCTCTCTCTTCCTCACTCAGAATACAGATATACATAGACACAATACAATTCCCTCATATATAGTGAGGGGTTGCCTTCTAGGGCAAAAAACCCTAAATTAAACATAACTTCTACCGTCAGATCATCCGCCTAATGAACAGCCCATATTGACTAGAAATTACTAGACTTTTACAAGGCAATTTTACATCTATTTTTAGCTTCGAGGGCACTGCCCCCGAACCCTCACCAGGGGACCGCTGGCCCACGGACTCCCCAGCCGGGGGGGATTAGCCCCTCCGGACCCCTGCAGGGGGGACAAGTCCCCCCCACGTGGAGGGGTGTATAGTCTTCTTGGGGTATACATCCGGTTGAAACCTTTGAATACAGAAGATAATCAGGCTCCACACCCAACAGTAAATTGGACTGATACTTTTAGAAGTCACCCTAATCCTGAAGATTTTGTATATTTCACTACCTCTTTCATGTTAGTTATTTATTCCATTATAAACAGTGATGTTCCACAGTTCCTTTTGCCACAAGCTCAATCTTTCTTACAACTTAGCAAATATGTCAAAATAGGAGAAGTGTTCCAATTTGAGGATTATTTTGAGATCAGATTGTATGGAGCAAAGCTTTCCCCTTACAAGCTTCCCTATTTTATACCAATGAGACTCTTTTCTTTCGAATTCATCAGACAAACTCTAAATGCATACCAAGTTCATTTGTACAAACAAAGAAGGGACATTTATTCAATATGCCCAAGGCTATGGGGCCTTTTATTGTTAATAATAGACAAGCCATGGGGGAAGTGGAGAAAATACATCAAAACAAGAAATTACAACAAGGGAATAAAAGGCCTTATGATCCTCACCATGTTATTTCCAAAAGGGTAGAGATTCATATGCTCCATATACACATGAATCCGGGCCAAAAAAATGAGAAGCTCTCTAATGGTGGTAAGTCTAAATCAAAAGGAGAATGGGGATTGAAACTCTCCATCCTATAGAAAAAGGCTTGAAAATAAGAATTGAAGAGATAATGGATCTCGAGGATGAAACAAGTTTCAACTTTAAGAAGCTAAGATTGCATGAAAAGGAGGAATCTGAGCCTCTGGTTGGAAGTTCCTCTACTGCATCTAGTTTTCAATTGCAATTGGGAGAAGTGACATGCGCACCTTCTTCTTGTTGGCTTAGGGGGCCTGACGCAAGTTTAGAGTTAGTTGCATCAACCAACAAAAGCCTACACTATTGGCCCTTTCGGCAACAACTCGCATAGCGCAGGTTGCAGTCTCACCCGAAGCAGTATGTGGGGATGCAAAAACCAAGTTTATGCATCCAAAGACTAGTGTGATGTCTTCCAGCACCCTAGATCTGCCTCCGCAGAGATCGATAAACTCCTAAGGCCTGTTACTGCAACTTAGTTAAAGCAGCCTTTAGACCTTCACGAAGGTCCACGATTAGTCCATACTAACCCTTAATAGTTGATTTACCTACTACGCGCAACAAAAGGTAACCCTAGATTGGAGTTCACATAGATCTACTTTATTCATCAGAAAACATAAGGGAAATGATCTGAAACTTCGTGGAAGAGGCTAAGTCTTCATTTCATACATTATTATGATAGATTCAATAAATTTGTGTAGCATTCAATCATTATTTCATAAACATGTCATTCATCGGCAGCATATAACATAAACAAAAATACTCAGTAATTCTTTGGAAAACTATCTTTATTGATCTTCAATTCACTGATTACATACTCAAACTTCCCTACGTACACAGCTGTAGGGGTCCATACACTCAATTGCAGACTCTATCCAGGCCTCTGCGCACTCAGCTGCAGAGCCTTCCCTTCTCTACCTAAGCACAGGAAGCAGAGCCTTCCCGCCTTAGCTCCCACCCAAGACTCCTCAATGAACCCAATTCTCTATCTTTTTCTTCTTTTCTACCTCTTAAACTTGCTATGACTCATCTATTTATACTATTTATTTATATAATACCATGGTCTACAAACCAATGGAGAATCCAAAAGCCTACTAAGAACAAGGGGCTAAGGCCCCTTTGACTCTATCTAACTGCGTGCTCTGCATCCACATTTTGTGGAGAACTTACATCTTTTACAAAATTTGTTACAAAAAATGACTACTTAATTCCATTCTCCCTATGGGGACCCCATCCCAATAGGTCCCCAACACAAAGATCGTGACTCGCCTTCGAGTCACTCAATTGGTTGTTCTACTTTCTGCTAGAGTTCGCTGAATGCCTTGGTCAATGTTTGTAGCTCTGCGGTACTCTCCTTTGCTGATTGTTGCATCTCCTGGACCATTTTCTCTATGGTTGGCCCCTCTACTACCAGCTACATAGTCCTCTGTGTCTATTGCATGGCCTTCAACTTCTCAAGAATGGTCTATGAAAACTGGTTGGCTTCCTTTATCCAAGACTCAAGTCATGCGCTGAGCACAAACTTCTTACTATGCAATTCCTGTATCTGCAGCAATTTTTCTTTTCCTTCCTGTAAGCGTGCGAAACGCTGGACATGTGCCAACATCCGCGCTGTCATTCTCATCTCATCATATTTTTGTTGCGCTTCCCTAAGTTTTGTGCTCAACTATTGCAGCGTAGGGTCCTCCTACAGTGTATCCCAGAGGCCCAGTGCTTGAGTGAAGAGCTTGTCGCACCCTTAAACAATGACATATAGCTGACCCATGGATTATTTAACCGTTGCGCCCCTTTGTTCCCAAACCTCTAGCGGCGTGGTCAGTTGCAACTTCAACTACAACTCAACTATCTACATCCTTAGGTCGAAAGTTACCTTGTCGACCTTTTCCTTTGAAGCGCACACTGCAGCAGCCAATTTCCTTACCTTGGCTGAGGCCTCTGCAATATCAAGTATACCCAACTTAAGTATGGATTTGCAAGCCTACTTGATCGTTTTGACCAGGCACTGACGTTATGTGTGTAACTCCTCCTGCTCCTTCAGGGCCTAAGTCTTTTCGATGAAAATTTGCTAGTTGTTGACTTTGAACTCACTGACAACAGTGAGTGCATGTTGTTATAGAATCTTTATCTCATCAGCAACCCCCTTTTGTAGAGCATGAAGAGACTTGAGTGGTAGCGCGGCAAGGTTCAACCCCATGTATTTTACTGCATGAAGAAACGCGCGGTGTTCATCCGACTCCATGCGGACTGACCCTTCAGGTAAAGGAAAAACTCTGATACTGCACTCCTTCCCTGTGTTAGGCTTGCTTGTGCATCGCTCACCTTCCTGGCATCTGCCTGAATTTTGTTCACTTGGATCTGCAGCGCGCGCAGATCCTTTTGGACACTCCCGAGCATCTGCATATATTGCTACTTGAATTGTTGCAGCACCTTTGTTGTTGTGTCTTAAATTTTTTCATCGATCTCATCGAGATAACCCTCTATTAGCACCATGGGATCAGCATGCATCTTCTTATAATACTTATGTTTCTTTCGTTGCCCACCTTGCTGCTCCTGCGAGTGCTTCTTCAAGATGAAAGGAGTGGTTTGTTCCTCACCGCCACCTCCTCCTTGCTTTGACAACTCTTGCTCATTAGTGTGGTGGGAAGAAAACTTCTTGCTTTCCTCTGCATCATTATATTCTTTCTCTACCTGTGCTTTGGTAGCACGCTCCTCCTCTAAACGAGCCTTCTCTGCAACTGCCTTAGCAGCTTTCTTCTTCTTTTGTTCTATCAAGGTGCGAGTAGCTTTCTAGGTGGCTTCCTTCCGCTTATGAGCAACAGAGCTCTCGATGCTTGTGCTTGTTCCTACATCTAACTTCGTAGGTGTGCACCAATCCTGTGGCCAAAGCCCCACAACTTCCTGGATCTCTATATCCGTCACCATATAAGGCAATGGGTACCATTTCTGCTCAGGGTCTTTGCGTGCATTGATCGAGACCCTATGAAAATTAGCTTTGAATTCTACATAGGGCGATAGCTGGACGTACAAGGTGGGAGACAACCTTGGCCCCTAGTTAACCACCATGTGCATTTCCATGTCCATCAAAACCAAAAATATTTTGGTCTCCTTAACACACTCTGGATCTTTTGAGGCCGTAACGAGGCAAACCGCGCTGCCTCGGGCAATTCTTCTTTGTGCGGAGGAATTTGGTTATCCTCCGGAAACCTCCAAGAAACAAAAAAAATCGACAACAATAGCTAGGGATAATGAAATCGCCTACTCTCCTCCTGGACCTCACGGCAGTTCACGAGGAACTCCTAGCATAAATACTTGGCCCAGTTGTACTGAACACCCTTGGCGCACTGAGATGGGAGCGATATGATCGGCACTGGAACTTCATCCGCGTGACATTTTCTCTTTACTTTTCCCACTAGAATATAGGCAACCAACTGTACTACTGGGTCTGATATGGATGTGATAGTGTACCCTCACAACTTTTTTGTCAGACCAAACTCCTTTTTCATCTTATCTCCCATCTCTTTCTCTCAGTTTTTTACTACAAACTCTATGGCAGGCTTCACGCCTTTTTAAGGTAGCCTTGTGATCCTATGGATCAACATGTCGGTGATGGAGATAGGATTGCCTAGCCATAGGCACCCTTCATGTACCAGCGCGAGGATTTGGTGCACACAGACCATATTAATCGGGGAACGATGATAATGGGGCACCAACAATAGATTGAGAAACCCTGACTTCTCAACATCGCAGACCCACTTCATGGGCTCCAAAATTGTAACACCCGTGTCATCATAGTAGGTCTTCTGCATATACTTGTGAGTCGCCAAGTTCAGAATCTTTGTATGGTCCTCAAGGTCCCAATCTTCCATTTTAAACAACGAAATGCACACCATCCTAGGTCCCTCGAACACCACTCGCTCAAGTAAAAACGGTGGCGAAACTAATAATTTCCCTGTATCGGGATCCTTTATGACTTTAGTCTTTCCCTTCTACGGAGAGATATACTCAGGTAGCCTCGTCATAGGCTCCACCCCTTCAACATCAATATCCTTGCTACCCTCGAATTGTTCCTCTCTAGGTCCACTACTTTTTGTGGCTGCTTATCCTTTTTCTCCTTCACCTGTATCTCGATATGCTTCCTCAGTGACGCATGCACTGGCATCGACATCTTCGATTTTTCCTTCGCATCTGGTTGCTTTTCTTTCATAGTAGGCTACTTTTCTTTTGCCACAGTCTATTTTGGCCTAGGCGACCTAAGCGTCGTGGGCACAGGAGGGGTAGCCTCCATCCTAGACACTTCTGGTCCTAGCGCATTGGTGGGCCCCAGTATTGTAGCAATGATGTTGTAACTCCTGGGACTCCCTTCTTTACTTTTATCAACCCGGTTGTTCGTAACAAACTTGGAAGCGACGGTGCTATATGCACAAGTACTAGCTCTTGCCGCAAGCTGTCACTTGATCAGCTGGCACAAGTCCACTAGGAGCTTAAGCCAACTTCTATGAGCTCTTAGAAGAATATTTTAACTGTGATGGATGAAATCTAACTCAAAGGAAGCTATTCTAATTGCATAAAGAAGCTGAAAGCTGAAAAGAAACACAAACCCTAGCAAACCCTAGTTTTTACCAACTAGCACTACTGGTGCAAGAAAAGAGATGAAAGCGGTGGAAATGGATGCCATTGAATTTTACAAAGGTAAAATTCATGTGATTAAGCTACTTCTACAATAAAATCTAGAGAAAACATCTTTTTGCATTTTTGAGTAATTTTGTAGAATTATTATGCATGTGCTTTAACTGTTTTTTATTGTGCAAAGGTTGATTGGTGAAAGGTAATGGAGTGGGCGCTTGTAGGAGGTTGGGAAGGTGAGAAGAGGGCCTAAGGGGTCCCTAACACCCTTCCAGAGAGTTTCACAGTGATCAGATCTTGAAAAACCGCTCACGTGAACTTCTACAGGAAGTCCACAAGGGTTCTACAAGATGTTCTACAGGAAGATCCGAAAGAGGATTTTGGAGGGTTGATGGTGGAAAAACGGTGGGAAAGTGGAAATGGAGGTTGGATAATGATGTTAAGGGGTCTAGGACCTGGTGAATGAGGCTAAGGAGTGATTAAGGTGATTGGATTTGTTCAAGGATGGAGGGAGCAATGATGCACAAGAATGTAGAAATTAGGGGAAAGTGGGGAAATGTGAAAATGAAGGGAAGGAATCCTGGATTAGGGGTTGGAGCAGGTTGTATGATGGAGGAAGGGTAGGAAGGAGGTATCATAGGCATTCTGTACACTATTTTCCAAAACTGATCAACAAAGACTAGGAAAACCAAAGATATAGCTATTTTGACCTAATTTGACCTAAAAACTAGAAACATGATGAACAGAAGTTTATTGGCAGAAAATCATGCAAGATAACTATGGAAGCTAAGAAATAATAGATCTAAACATGCAAGTACAACTGGTAGCAACTTTTCCAACTAAAAATCTAACACTAGCAATTGCATTGAAAGGCAAAAACAATGTTTTTGTGGCAGCAAGTATGCCTTGGTCTCAGCTCATGGTCCCAAGGAGGGAGAGATGGGATCAAGGATTGCTTGATGGCCATTTTTTAGATATTTTCCTTTACCAAACTGTCAAATCAACCAGAAGTATGAAAATATATTTTAATCATCAAAAACAACCTAAGTAACAAAACAAGATTTTAACCTAAATAGCAAAAATTATTCTATGAATGTAGCAAAGACACATAAAAGTACACAAAGGAGGTACTAGCACTTGGGTTGGGCCCAACCCCAAGAGTTACAGCCTCCTAAGAAAGATTAGAGCTGGTGCAAAGCTGAATTCATCTTTATTGATCACAAAATAATAGTTACATCCCAAAAACTATCTACAAGAAAAAGCTCGAAAATGTGCTGATACAGAGCTGCACTAAAGTGCGCAAATAGACTAACAAAATGACTAACCTATTGAAAAAAATCTAACTACAATCTGACCAACATCTGACTAACTGAACTGAGGCCCTAAGCCTTCTCATTTATACAAATTGAGGACCCCAACAGTCCTCCTAAACTTTAGGAACTCGGCTGCCAAAACTTGCAGTTAACAGCGGTCCTACTTGACTTGCTTGGCTACCCCTTGTGCTCCGAGTTTTTGATGGATAATTCAAGGTAAGGACTCATAAATGAAGAGGACACCTTCCTACAAATCCTCTCCCTTGTTATTCCACGAATTTGGCTGCAAAGTGCTCATTAAACCTTTGATTTTGTCTCAAAATTGACCAAAAATCTGCATAAAGCACACATTAGACTTTTTGGCAAAATGACTAACCCAATTCACTCTATTAGCATAAATATAATAAAAAACATGCAATAAACTAATGATAATGGTGGATTAATTCGAATTAGGAGGATAAATGAGGCCATATAATTACCCATTTCTGGGGCTCATCACGCGTCGGACACAGTTACTTCCAAACTCATCGCTTTGGCGGGGTTAGTGGCAGTTGTTCTTTCCATAAATAACTCTTGGGCTGTGGGAGAACAGTTTGCTATCAACATAAATTCTTCCCATAATGCTCAACTCATATGCGATAGACAAAAAAATGCACCAGCAAGTCTTAGAGTGAATAGTGTTCTCTGTTGGACCGGTATGCGCAATTTATAGGGAGACTTGAATTCAAATCCAACTGTTCCCCCCAAATTCTGATAATAAATGTTGTTTTGGCAGCAGATCTTCAAATATTTTTTCCTTGATTGTTGCCACCCCGCTCCTCTTAACCACTTTCTGACCGTCAAATCATGAACTGTAACTCCAACAGTCATTTTTCTGTTGGGATGTGTGGTATCTTTCCCTCTTGTGTAGCGTCCCGAGCGCAACTTCATTTTTTGCATCCTTGTTAGTTTTCACGCAGCCTGATCGCTGCGTTTTCCTTCAAACCGAGCAGTGTAGTTTATAGTCCCACGCTCCCTTGCAACTACTTAGAGCACTAATATTGTCCTGCTGCCATATAGTCATTGTGCAGGATCCTTTGTATACAACTTCAACCTACTCCCATTCACTTTTCTCGAGAAGGGTTCCCCATTTAGCTTCGCAAGTTGAACTGTGCCACCATCTATAATTTCCTTGACAATATATGGCCCTAACCAATGCATCTAGAATTTACCCAGAAATTTAGTGAACTTACTATCATATAACAGTACAAGATCGTTTACCTTGAATGTGTGAAGCTTGATATGGCAATCATGCCATGATTTTTCGCATTCCTTCTGTACTTGTTGATGGAATCCTACCAAAAATTAGTCTTCTTCGAGCTCCATGAGTTGCACGAGCCATTCTTCCAAGGCCTCGTGATCTGCCATATCTGTTAAAGCTGTTATGCGTAGACTAGGCACAATGTATTCCATCGACATTACAACTTCGACCCCATACACTAATCTGAATGACATTTGTCCTGTCATCTTCTTACAAGTAGTCCTATAAGCCCATAGCACTGTAGGTATGCATACATCCCAATCATTCCACTGAGAATTATAGATCTTTGTAAGTGTGTTCTTCAAAATTTTGTTAAATGCTTTGATAGTTTTATTTGCCTACGGGTGATATGGCGTACTCTTCTGATGGTACACCTAGAATTCATCATTCAACATGTTGATCATTTCATTGAGAAAGTGCGTACCCCTGTCACTCATCAACACTTTCGGGCATCCAAATCTTGTTAGGACATGTTCAAACAAAACCTTTTTTGTCATAGGCCCTATACAATCCTTTCCATGATGTGCTTTTGCCCATCTGGTTAGATATTCTATCACAGTGACAATGTAGAGCACGCCTGTTTTCTTTCCAGGGGGCTAAATTGGCCCAATGAAATCAATCACCCACTTTCAAATTCCTGCAAGGGTACCTAAGGATGAAGTGGTAGCTCATCCCTTCGCGATAGTCTTCCAATTCTTTCACATGCATCGCACACCTTAAAGTATGCCTTTGAATCCTTGTGCAATGTTGGCCACCATAGTCCTGTGTGCAAGATCTTCTGCGCAGTTACTTTACCTGGATAATGGTCTCTCACAACTCCCCCATGAGCTTCAAAGAGAATGCTATCACACTCAAAGTCTGGCACATATCTACGCAATATTTCATTTGCACCCATTTTGTACAAATGTCCCGCAATGACTAACAAGTCAGCTGCACGCACTACTAATTCCTTCTTCTGCTGAATTATATATCCTTCTGGCGCCATCCCTATACTTAAGAAGTGAATAATATCTGCAAAATGGTCATCCTCTATGCGCACTGCAAAGAGCTAGACATCTGGCAATCCTTCCTCCAAATTACTGGGTTCTTCGCCTGTTTCAATTCGCGACAAATGGTTAGGTCCAACATTCAACCTCCCTGGCTTCGCAATGACTTCAAAGTCATATTCCTGAAATAATAACAACATTCTGCAAATCCCCCCCTCCTAACACAGGCTTTTTGACCACGTATTTCAAGTCAAAATGATCCGTATACATCTTGAAATGCCCTCCTAATAGTTAATTCCTGAATTTTTGTGGTGCGTAGACCATGACCAACCCTTCATGCTCATATGTTGAGTAATTTTTCTCGACCTTCGATAACTTCCTACTTGCGAAGGCTATAGGATGGTCCATTTCTCCTTCATCAGCCCGTGTTAGTAATGCACCCAACGCAATGCAAGAAGCATCCACATGTACATGAAACTCCTTTTTTCAATCAGGGAATACCAATATTTGCACATCTACAATCTTTTCTTTTAACACATCTAAGCTACGCTGACATTCTTCATCCCAACAAAATGTCACATCCTTCTTTAGCAATGTTTCCATTGGCACGGTAATTTGAGCATAAGCTTTGATAAATTTTCTATAGTGTCCTATTTGTCCCAGCATCGCACGTAGCTACTTGACATTGCTAAGGACCTCCAAGTTCACAATCACCGCAATCTTTGTAGGGTCCACTATCAATCCTTGCTTGCACACAACATGACCCAACAATATCCCAAAAGGAACACAGATATGCATTTTTTCAAATTCAGTGCGATCTGGTATAGGCGACACGTATTCAACATAGGGCGCAAACTTGCTACATGGCGCTTCACCAAGCCAAACACTGTCTAGTCATCAAAGTACACTTCCAGGAACTTATGAATGAACTCATTGAATGTTGCTATGACTACGTGGGAAAATATCACAGGCACGTTCTTTAATCCAAATGGCATAACAGTGTAATGAAAACAACCCCAGTTCATTGTGAAGGTCATTTTTCTTCAATCCCCTGGCATGATCTTGATTTGATGACAACTCGAAAACCCATCAGTAAAGGAATAGGCCTCCTTCCCTCCCACATTTTCTAAAACTTCTTCTGTAAACGGCGTTGGAAATGGATTGTGAAAACATGCATCATTAATCTTCCGTAGATCTATGAAAATCCTTATTTCTCCCTTTTGTTTCTACTCTTGGACCACCATCAGGCTCACCCAATAAGATTCTTCAATAGGCTCTATGATGCCTACTTCCATCATTTTATCTAGCTCTTGGAAAACGTTTCCTTATACTTAGGGTTAAGGAGATAAGGCCTTTGTTTAACAGGCTTCGCATATGGATTCAATGTGATCTTCATAATTCCCAAATCGTCGATTATGCCCTTTAAATCCGAAAACTTAGTGGGAAAGAGATCTTGGTATTCATGAAGTATTTCAACAACTTTATCTATTGTAGCATTGTCCCAATAATCTCCAATTTTCACGAACTTCATTTCTTCTTCAGTACTAATGTTTACTTGCTTCTTTTTCAAAAGTTTGAAGATGCCTAGGTTCTCTACTTGTGGGCCTTTGACTTCGTGACACCATTATATCTCTGGAATATTGATGTTCAATGGGTCTTCTTCCTCCTCTTTAGTAGTCACATTATATCATTCCAATGTGTGGCGCAACTGGGTGCTCTAGTCTGGTTGGGTCCATTCCATAGGTTCCTTCGGTGTTATGAAGATAACCGCTTTAATCTCTTGCAGCACTTCATCGATGCTTGCAAATCCATCTTCAAAATTGAAATTCAATAAGAAACCTTCCTTCAATACATCCTACTCTGCAGTGCCATGGCGGAGCTCCACTTCAAGATACCAATTCATGGGTATTGTATCCAAGGTATGACAAAATATGTGTACCCATTCTGCCTACGGTTCTGTCCCCCATGCCTTAGTCCATCTTTCCAAATGATTGTGTGGATCATCCTTTTCATTATACTTCTCAGCCATTCTAGTATTAGCACGCCCAAACCATAGCTTGATCATTCTTCTGTAATCATGCCATCCAGCAAACTATCCTTATGTGTACCCCACCATCGTGCAGGCGTAATGCGCAACACCAACTCCAATGCTTGAAAGTAGTGGTCCTCAGGGACATCGCACCCAAAGTCATCTAAAAATAGATCTACGTGAGTTAAACCATCATAATAAGGTAACTTTCTTACCTCCGATGAAAAACAACGCAACAACTTTGTCATCATATTTCATTGCAATGTAGAAACTTCATGTAAGCGATTCTGCCAATGCTCTAATTCCTCATCTGAATTACAAGTGCAGGAACTCTCCCAGTCCTATGCAATCATTCCATATATTGTTGGATTGATCTAGTCTTCATGTCCTAATGTTATCTTGTAGATTTGATCCAACTTATCATCACTTTCGTCATAGTCACGGACTAGTTTAGTATAGCGTGATCCTTCTACAGGATCCAGTGGTACTATAACCCGAAGTGATTTTCTTTCAAACGACATTGTCCTCTTCTTCAAATTAATGACCAAATTCATATCAATAGCCCAGTCGATTCCTAGGAGTGTTGGGTAAGGATTATTGTCATCGACAATTTCTATAACTTCAAAGTCCGCTATGGCAACCGCACCTTCAATATCAACTGTTACTCCATATAATCGTCCCATGGGAATGATTTTCTGTTGATTCACCATCTTGAGCTGAATTAGAGACCGCTACAGTGCAGGTCTCCCCATCCTTTCCCATGTCTATTTTAGTAGAACATTCGCATCTGACCCCTAATCCAAGATGACCTGGTCCATTTCATAATCACTTATTTGCACTGTTAGCCGCATTTCACACCTTGTTCGTGCCTTATGCTTACCAATCTTCCTAATTGTGTGCTACTCTGAGGGATTATTTTCCTTATTGGTGCACTTATCTGTTAAGTCCTGTAATCCTTCCATAGCCTTCTGGTCATGCAGTAGCTTTATGCAGGTCTCCAAAAATGTAGTAAGTATGAAGGATCGAATTCTTGAATTGCACTGATTTCCTGTGTCTTGTCCTGGCTTCTTGAGGTGGAGGCCTCAACGAAGCTTTTCTTAGATTCCATGAATTTTTCCTTCACGTGATTAAGGTCAAAGGTAGCTTCTTTCTCCATAGCTTTGCGAACCCATCCATATTCTTCAGGATGTTTACCTTTATCGGCGACAGTCGTCATTCCACTTCTCAGTACAATATTAACGATTTGATCTTCCTCGCAGGGCTCAGCCCTCATAATTTTTAAATTATGTGTAGGCTACTGAGGCTGTGTTTTCTTCTCTTGCATCTTAGCTATCTGTACTAGACATTCTTCGATGATATGATCGAATTTCCTACAATATTGACACGATGGGTGTGTTGGATTTAGGACATCCTGTGTGAAGTGCCCTAGATGTCCACAGTTGTAGCAGATAATCCGTCTGTGACCTCTACCAGGTCCTCCTCCTCAGCCCTGTCCTCAGCCTTGAAAACCTCCACACGCTCCTCCTACACCTTGATCCAAAGGCCAATTTTCTACCTGCATATGGTAAGTAGGGGTTCTTTCCATGATGAGCTCATAGCTTCGACAATGGCACTCATCGTGGCCCACCAATTTACAGAAATTACAAAACAACTGTTGGGGTGTCTAAACGAATTTTTGAAGTAAATGGAAGTTATCCATTGCATGTTGTCCAGTAACCCAACAAATGGAACACCATAGTGTAGCCCCCATGCTCGGCCCTGCTGGGGCTTCAAGATTGAAGAGAATTGGTCCTCCTCCTGTAATATAATTCACATACATGAGAAAATGATCTTTATTGTGGCCATGGCCCTTGCACTTCAAACACCAAAATTCTACATGCATGTTAGGCTTAGTCTCCTTGTCTTTCTTCAAACTTTGTAATTTTAGGTGTAGGCTTGCTAACTGTGAGTGGATCTTTTGTACCCCTAGGTTCATAACCTGAATAGGTGATGTGTGCAGCCTCATCACGAATTCTAGAGCTTCTGCCTTTGTTGCTATCTTCTACTTTGACAGAGCGATTCTCAAATGGGGCAAAAGTGACACAATAAACCAATCACGATGCTGCCTATCTATGATCTACATGTTAGCGTGTTTGATCTGGCACTTCAACCTCTGATCAAAGTCCTAGGGCATCTCCTCAACCTTCATCATGATTTCTTTAAATTCAATCACCAACTGTGAGTTAGATTTAGGCTTACTAAACTCTTTGTTCAAAGTTGTCTTAGTCTCTACTAGCGTTGCAAGAGGATTATTAGTGCAATACTCAATGTACTAGGTTAGTGCACAATCCTGCAACATGGTAACCAACTTTTCCTTCCTTTTATTATCATCAGTGATTTGTTGCGTTGTCCATACATTGTTCACAACAAACCAGAATTGCTCTGGGTCTTCAATTCCTATTCCTTTGAAGATCAGCATCTTCATTTCATTCGCCATGTTGAATGGTGGTGGTGGAGGTTGAGGTGTGGGTGAAGGTGTATGCGGTGGAGGTGGAGGTGGAGGTGGAGTGGATGGGTGATTTTTTCTAGGAATCCCTTGAGTGATTAGCTTAACAGCGCTTCGTGGCATAGTCTTCCCCTCCCCTTCGTCGTCTCTTGAGGGAGGTCCAATCAATGGACTAAAACTCTCGTCCTGATCCTTCACGATTTCTAAAGCATCTTCCACTTCGCATAGCTCCAAACATCAAGCTAATGGCATTACCCATTTTTCACATAATAGCATTTTAATCCAAGTATTCAATGATCTTAAATACTTACCTCACAATCCTTTGAAGAATATTCTCTATGCTTCGCTATAGCTGACTGGGGTATCAACTGCAAATTCTATAATGAATCCTCCTAGAATTCGATCGAGCCAATGATTGACAACCCATAGGATCTTGCTTTCAGAGGCCTCTAGTCGTCGCACCAGTTCTGGAGTCCACACTATAGGACTATCGAGCTTCCACCTTCCTTGATTATCTATCAATTTATAACCACTTGTATAGTTCAATTAGGAAGGTGCATAAGAAGATTTTGTGTATCTCTGTATACAGATATCTATTTAACCAATCCTCCTTCAACAGGCACGGATGCCTTTTTTCTTGCGCTATGAACTCATGAATCTTCCGATCCAACCACTTTTCAATTTATTTCTTGTTTGGGTTCCAATGATGCAACATCACAAATCTCTTTTAAATAGATCCCAGTCCCAGAAATGGAACCATTTGTTGGCTTAGGGGGTCCTGAACCAAGTTTTGGGTTAGTTGTGCTAACCAACAAAAGCCTACACTATTGGCCCTTTCAACAACAATCCGTGTAGTGCAGGTTGCAGTCTCACCCGAAGAAATATGGGGGGATGCAAGAACCAAGTTTCTGCACCCAAAGACTAGTGTGATGTCTTCCAACGCCCTAGATCTACCTCCGTGCAGATCGATAAACTCCTAGGGCCTGTCACTGCAACTTAGTTAAAGCGGCCTTCAGACCTTGGTGAAGGTCCATGATTAGTCCTTGCTGACCCTTAATAGTTGATTTACCTACTTCGCGCAACAAAAAGTAACCCAAGATTGGAGTTCGCATAGATCTACATTATTCGTCAGAAAATATAAGGGAAATGATATGAAACTTCATGGAAGAGGCTAAGCCTTCATTTCATACATCATTAAGAAAAATTAAATAAATTCGCATAGCATTCAATCATTATTTCATAAACATATCATTCATCGACAACATATAACATAAACAGACATAAACAGAAATACTCAGTAATTCTTCGGAAAACTGTCTTTATTGATCTTCAATTCACTGATTACAGACTCAAACTTCCCTATGCACATAGCTGCAAGGATACGTGCACTCAGTTTCGGACTCTAACCATGCCTCTACGCACTCAGTTGCATAGCCTTCCCTTCTCTACCTAAGCATAGGAAGCGAAGCCTTCCTGCCTTAGCTCCTGCCCAAGACTCCTTAATGAACCCAATTCTCTATCTTTTTCTTCTTTTCTACCTCTTAGACTCACTATGACTCATCTATTTATACTATTTCTTTATACAATACCATGGTCCGCGAACCATGGGAGAATCCAAAAGCCAACAAAAAACAAGGGGCTAAGGTCCCTTTGACTCTATCTAATTGCGAGCTCCGCATCCACATTTTGCGGAGACTTGACATCTTTAACAAAATTTGCTACAAGAAATGACTATTTAATTCCATTCTACCCCTGGGGACCCCATCCCAACACTTCCCCTGCTCATGAAGAATATTCACAAAGTTTTGTTTCAGTTTTAAAGTATTTATATGTCCAAATTGAAGAAAATAATAAGAAAATTAAAGAAAATTTTGTGTCCCATCTTGAAGCTCAATGAATTTCAAAATATCATGCCAGATTGTTATTAGCCATGGATTTAGAAAAAAATCAACTAAAATTGTCTTTTTCTCACCCCTCTTCTTTAATTGTTTCTTCATCAAGAGGTTTCAAAACTGTAAATATAACTATGGATTCAAGGGAGATTCCATTGCTTGATAAAATCAACTTGCATAGGAAAAATGGATAATTGATTTATAGTGATTTGAGTAAAGCATCCCTAACAGTGAATAAGACAGAAGCCTTATTGGGGAAAGTTGTGAATTAGTTAAAATTAGAAAAGGAAAACTCCAGATCTTTGTTTACTTAGAATGAAGAGTTGAAGAAATTAATTGTCATAATTGGTGTCAATCCAGAAGATAGGTTTGTTATATAGAAACTCTTACAAGGGGCATATTCAAAAATCCAAGTGCTTAGAAAGATGTTGAAGTTGTCTATTGTAGAACATGTTATGGCCTGAGAGGTAGCCCAGGTGGAGAAGGAAAAGTAAATTTTAACCAAAGATTTGCTGGAAAGAAACAATGAAGTGGATGCCTTGAATGAAATGAATACTAGCTTACAGTAGAAGCTAGATACTCATGTATGCACCAATCTAGTACAACCAGATTCAGAGGATCTATCTAATAAATTGACCAACATTATGATTGAATTAAAAATTTTAGAATATGAAATGAAGAAAATGAAAAAGAACCTCAATGACAAAAAATAACTCATGAATATTAAATAAACATAGCTGACTATGGCAAAGGACACTACATCAAAATATCAAAATTATTTTTTGAAGATTCTTCGGCGAAAATCACATAGAGAAACTTTTGTCAACGCGTTTCGAACTAAACAATGTGGTTCATCATCAGGAGAAGTTAAATGAGCAGGTCTCGTTTTGCACATTAAATAGACAGGGCAGAATATCCCATGACCCAATTTTCCAGATAAGTCATTTTAGCCGTTATCTTATCTGGAAATTGGGTCATGGGTCATGTATATTTGTCATGAATGTATGCTCATTTAACTTTTAATCTGACGATGAACCACACTGGTTGGTTCGAAACGCGTCGACAAAAGTTTCTCTATGTGATTTTTGCCGAAGAATCTTCAAAAATTTGATATGGATCACAGAAGCCTTAATTCAATAATCAAAATTATTATCAGGCAGCTTGCGATGAAATCAAGGAGTTGAGAGAAAACGTAAATGGCAATATGTCACTCATACATGCCAGAGAGATAATGTGGAATGATATCGTTCAGCAAGTAAAAGCTATCTAGGACAGTATGTTAATAATAACATAGGAGAATGTGATTGCCAGGGCCCTTGCGAAGCATCATTTCTTCTCATAAAGACAAAAACTAGCAACGTGCTCAACTAGAAAAGAAGATGATCGGTTTTCTTAATTTCCAAATCATCTCAGGAATTAAGAACTATGCAAGTGGAAGATAGAACATAGATGGTGCTAGAAATTAATAAAATATTGCGGAAAAATTTGTACAAGAACACAACAAAGGCTAAGCTTGGTGAAATTAAAGAATATGTTTTGAAATTTATCAGAAATTTTGATAAGAGGATGAGGGAAGGATTGCCCTATCACTGGGACCAACAGGGAAATTTGCTTCCCTGGGAGACTTATTAGACATTTTTGGTCGAGTCCAGAAGAAATATTGAATCTTCTCATGAGAAGACAACAACTATCTAAGGGTCAAACATTATTAATTACCTTCACAGGTACTTTCAACTATTTTGATTGATTAAAACTATTTTTACAGAAAAATCCATCTTGAGGTCGAATCACCAATTTTAGAATGGGTCATACAAGGTTTATCAAGTGTCCAACTTTAGATCTCACAGTATGGAAAAAATGTAGAGCATGGATGTCTCCAACAGTAGCAACAACAAAAGTTGGACCTTCTACAAGCGAGCCTGCACAACAATCACAAGTCATCTAGTGAAAAACATCCACCTCAATTCATTTTATGAAATATTAAAAATATCATATTTTGTAATGGTAACATAATTTTGTTGTCAGTTTTATAAAATCTAAGTCCTCAGAAGGACCGAGTATGGCTAATGTATATTTTAAAGTAGCTTGGTAATTTTGTGATAGGTAACAATATTTATAAATGTCACCATTGTAATGTAACTACAAAAGAAACTTGAGAGAACCATTTGGGCTTTCGAATTTTGACTTCAAAAGGAAACAATTTTTCAGTGTAATGTTTCTACGATTTCTTAGAGAATAAATAAAGCTTTTTCAAGGTGATTCCAAGCAGTCTTTGAATTTGATATATGTTCTTGTTCTTCGTAAATCATTTATTGTCTTTCTTCTATGGAAACAAGTAATGAAGTTGTTTGTTGTTTTTATAATACAGATTTACTAAAATTACAGTACCTACAATTTTAAACTAAATAACCTTAATATGCGCTCCTCTTTCCTATAAGTTCATTTCTCAGTCTTTCAGATTTTATTCTAAGGTTTAAGGCCAAATATTCTACAGTAAGTATCCTTTTCTATGGATTTTTTATCATTTCTTTCTACCACTCTGCTATAGCTCCAAATCATTTTCATTGTCAGTGAGGCCATCTTGAAATGTTTTACCCAAGATAGTTTCTTTAAAATTACCCACAAAAAATTCTTCTGAAATGTCATAATGGGATGGAAAATAAAATCTATTATCTTTCTATATGGATGTCCTAGGCACTGACCTCTATCATCTAGGGGTTGTCTCTAGGGTTACAAAACCCACCTCGTATAGACACTTTCTTACTGAGCATGTTTATCTTTATCCTCAGTCAAGGTATTTCCTTACTCATCTCACAAGCAAGTTATCTTCTCTCTCAAGAATTTGATCAAACTCTCAGTGAACATAGAAAAAAGTGATATATTTTGGCTATAATTTTTCTCCTAATCTCATATAGCAGGGGGAACTCTTAGCATAAAAAAATCATACACACATTTGTACAATCCAGATGGCACCCAAAGTTCTCTAGTAGAGCATACAGGTGAAGACTTTCCAGTTGAAGACATCATAAAAATAAAAAAAATCAAAGTTTTCCAAAGGCCTCAAGTATAAAATTGAACCACGCAGCCTATCCAAAGGTCAAAATTGAATACCATGTAACTTTTCCTTCGATAGCCACGCGGTCAAAGAAAACTTCGACTCAACAATTTAGGACCACTTCACACACTTGAAAGATGAGATTCCCTACCATGTTGCAGTCAAAGACAGTCAAATTTGAGTCACCCTAGAGATATGCAGCCCCAAGGGATCCTCTTGTCCTACTCATGGGTCATTTCTCATTAATGAACCAAGAGAGGGAAGAGGGTCTCAAAATTATATATAAACAAGCCATTAGAAGACCAAATACAAGGCAATGTTATGCTAGAAAAATTGTTCCTAAGAAATCCTGCATTTCATTGTTGAGGAAGAAGTAGAGCATTATTGTGTTGGCCAAATTGTTTCTCAACAATCCAACATTCTAGTGTAGAGAGGATTTCACCATTGAGAGAGCCTTGATACTTCTTTGAGAGAGAGGAGAAGCTTGAAAAGAGAGTGAAGAAAGGAACCTCCTTGTTGAGGATTTTGAGCACCATTTCTCAAAGAATTCTCTCCAAGTGTTTAGCATTCATCTATTGTATTCATATTCTACTTTTAGCAGTCAATAAAGGAAGCCCTTTTCCATTATTTTGTTGACTTGTTTGCTTCATCAAGCATTACTTATGTGTTTGTTTCTTAGTTTTTATTTTATGTTATGTATGCATTGTCTTAACCATTTATAATGCTTTGTTTACTCATGTTTGTCCACTAACAACAACTAATTCTATCTATGATTTCTTTGAAAGGGAAAACCAATTGCTAATAAGGTGTCTTTTGGTACCCCATCTCTACAAAAACACTACCACAATTTTCTTGGGAATGTTTGATAATATTGATTCTAATGAACATTTTCCTTAGCCAATAATCCATTGGAAAATATTAATCCTCTAATTCCTCCTTGCCATATTTCCTCCTCCTCATGAATTCTCATGGTTGGTATCATATCAAGGCTTCATTGATTCATCATTTGGTATTTAAATTAAAATTACAATTGTTCCATTTAGTTTTCTAATTTATATTTACATGCTCATACAAGGATCAATAGCATAATTAATTACAATCGAAATTTAAATAGGATTGAGTGTTGGGAATTGTATAATCCTCTCCCCCTTAAAATAAAATTATCCTTTGTTCCATACCCTTCTGGGTTTCATGTTCAATAGCATTGCACTATTTCAAGTGATTTATATTCTTTACAACAACATATGCACTCCTACCTTTCTACTGAAACATCATATTTTCTTCTTGGTATCAACTCATTCTTCGTGTTATTTTTCCTTTCCACTACTTCAACAGTGATAATTTATTCATGTCCTAGTCACTTTTAGTCTTATGGAATTCCTACAATAATTATCAGTGAATAAGTATATTAAAAATCATTTTCTAAGCATAAAATTTTGCCTAAATTTCACAAATCTAGATAAAATATGTATCTAACCGCAATTATTGTATGTATGGCTATATTTTAGTTCATCGGGATTCTAAAGGTAACAAGTTTATCTCCCTTCTTACAATCATACATACCCATCCATGCCCTCGGCCTACCGAATATGTCAAAATTATCCTCTTCCTAGCAAATACTCACCATTTTAGTGTTCAAGTAATCACTTCCTTGGTAAATCTACCTCGTTGATGTTTTACTGCATAGGAATATTAAAGATACTATTATATTCTTACATCTAAGGAATTTATTTGGATTTCTCCCATTTCGGTGTCCAGGAAATCCACTTCCTTGGTCTATATAGCTGATAGAGATCCTCTTGTCCTAGGGTCCAATATCACTTCAATGGCATTGTTCCTAGGCTCTCCACTTTACATTCTTCAATTGTTCCAACCAGGGCATCTCTCATACCACTCTAAGGAGGAATTACATGGAATAATTCCATTTCTTCTGTTGTGCCACTCTAGTTTGCAACTATCATATATCCTCTCTAGATAGCTACATTGTCTCACCTATATCAAAATAATATGGTTCCCATAAAATTTTGAATCAAAAATTCTATTTTCCAAACTTGCTTCATATAGAATCCAAGTCTCACAACCAAGAGATTCTTCTCATAGTGCTTGGTTCTCTATACATAATAATATTCCTATCCTTAATCGAGGGTTTACATTTCATTCCATGCCCAATGCATTCTACCTACAATATATTTTCACACTCAGGAAATTAATGTTAATTTCTCCAACATAAAATCATTTCAGTATAAATTTACAGTAGTTACTAAATTTTTTTCAAAACCATGGCATAGTCAATCATTAAATCATGTTTAGTTGTATACAAGCAATTTAAAAATGAAAAATAATTGCACAACATAATTCATTTACTATCATGTTGTATTCATTTCAGAAAGCCTGTGGCACTCAAACTTTTCATGCCAATATTTCAAATTAGCTCAAGGTCAAGAGTTTCATTATCGCTCTCTCCTTTACATACAATATTCAAGATTCCACACTTCAATTGTTGATTTAGGGCCTATTAGCACAAAAAAACATAGCCTACTCAGGGTTGTCATAGCACAAAATGGGGTCCTTCATGGGTCTCACAGTCCCTCAACACCTCTCCTTCTTCTAGTGCTTTACGTGTCTTAGTCACCAACCTTCCAAAACTTCCTTCAATCCCTTAACTAGATTGAAGGGTTCTTCACTGACCTTCTAATCAATAAGGTTAATTTCATAATCCCAATTGAGTCATTGTAATTCAACATGTTCTTAGCCATCCCCTTTTCAAAGTCACACTCATAGCCTCATGGGTGTATTAGCTTTCATTCTCATGGGCTTTGTTTTTTAACAAGGCCATGTTTTTCACTTCATAATACACCATTATTATCATTGATTAGTGAGTGTACTACTCAACTATGTCAATGCTCTCCATCTAGATATATCATACAAATTTCTATGATTTTTTTTCAAATTTTATTTATACTAGAAACTCTATTCCTTAACCACACCCTTTTTAGTCATCTATAACTCATGTGTATTTATTCATATCATTAAGTTATGATTAAACCTAAAAGAATGCTTACCCATTCCTACAATTTACCTATTGTTGTAGTATGGATAATTTCCATAATTTCATGGATGACATTACTATGGATACTCTGTTGAAAATTCTTCAAGTCTCTTTTGATGGCTAGAGGCACTTCCTTTCCTCAAGTCCCATTTCCAATAAGGGATATTTTATATCAAATTCCTAAGAATATTTTGCATCCTTTCCTAATGTACAATGGCATTCACTCAATAGATAATCAAATTAACCTCATGATGTGCTTTAGCACTTCTAACCATCAACCAATTTATCTATTTACATGTATAAGCATTCAACAAAAAATTAGCATATATAAGAAATAAATCAACACGCTCAAGCTAAAGGTACTTCCAAATTTGGCCTGTTTCAGAAGAAATGCATAACAACCAAATTTATCTTATAACAATACAAGGGTCCCTACCCATTGCACTCTTGTGCATAAAATTTATTTCAATATTGGGTATACCAAGAACATTATCCTTTTTATATCACATGTGCAAGCATTATTATGCCTCTTTATTTTTCTACATTCTAACATTTCTTTTCATAACAAAATTTCAGTAGGGAGAAAGCTAAGGGTTCTTCCTTCTTAATTTTTCCCTGCACATCTCAAATTGCATTACACTCCACTCTATTGCCTGAGAAGTTACTTTTAACTATGTTAGTCATATCCTCTTGGATTAAGCCCATCATTCTATTTATTATGTTCATCTTTTATAGCTTTGTTTCCATAGTTAGAGCTTTCTGATAGTCCATTCACATGTGACCATGTCAACATGCATACTTTCTTAGTTGCAATGTCTAACAACCC
Source organism: Pinus tabuliformis (assembly GCA_031772625.1). Lineage (NCBI taxonomy): Eukaryota > Viridiplantae > Streptophyta > Pinopsida > Pinales > Pinaceae > Pinus > Pinus tabuliformis. The sequence goes on from CM062815.1 coordinate 667,392,789, forward strand.
TAATATAATTTCGGTTTCATGAGTTAGTATCACTTTATTATCTCATTTGCTTACCTATCCATTTCATGTGAGTATTTATAAACGTGCATTCACATTATGAATTTAACCACACATTCAAATAATGTATCAATCATGCACATCAAATTGGGCACATTATCATGGTTATTCACTATCTACATTTTTACTATTATTCTTATACATTCATGAAATGCAAAGAAAACCTCTTTTATGAGAACTTACAGTCATTCAATGACATGTCTTATAGGTACAACATGTTTTTTCCTTTCATATGATAGTGACCAAAAAAGAATCATTTATTCCAAATATCATGGAATGATCAAGAGACCATTAATGTCACCTAGAGACTAATCAAATCCAACCCTTGACCTACTCTCCATTTATGAATCAATATCATTGCGATTTTTATATTTTCAAGAGGGACATTCTTACTTAACTCCCACTCGTTATTTTGAACATACCAAACCATATGTGCCACGATATTGGTAAATATTCGATGATACTTGATCAATTGATGTCCTAGGGAGGGTTATTACACTCCTCTTTACCAAATTCTTGATTAATACTTTATTTACCCTAGTTGTGTTCCCAAAATACTTTGTGCAACATTCTCACCTGATTCTCTAGCCATGCAATCAACCTATTTCTGGTTACATGTTTATCAATACATGGTTATTCATCATAATCATCTTATAACAACATAGTGCTCAAGTCCACTAGCATATCACATGTGTATAAATTTTACGAGAGAGATATTAATTTCACTGAGAGGAAAAATAAACTAAAAATAACCACGAAAACATTAAACACAATAAGAACACAATTTATCCTAGGAAAACTCCAACTACGGGGGAAATCTCGGCTAATGGAATTTAATTAGAGCCTTTGATGAAAACCAAGTTATGTCGACTAGGTGAGCCTTCACTACTCACATCCCCTTGGAACTTTACAATAGAGTTCCTCCCATTAATTACATTGGAAGAAAAATATGGGTATGCTAAACCCTTGACATCTATCTATTTAATCCTTTGTTGTATCATCATTCCTATTCTCTTATTTATTAGCACATTACAACTCTTTCATAATTTAATAAACATCAAAATAACAAGAAATAACTTGATAGAATTCCCTTCATGATCATGGTTGTATCACTTGGTCATATGTTTCTATAGTTATCATTTCTTGAGTTTTTTAAGGGACATCTTGTCAAAGCCTAATTGTGTCCTCTTCCACAACCTTGGAAATCAACACTCTAATGAATCTCTTCTTGGTTTCATGTTCAACAATCTTGCCTCAATCTCTTAACAACAATCTATTACTTTGTCTCAAATCCATTTTGTACATATCATAAGTTTGGGTCTTGTTGTCGATGCTAGACCCACCAACATGTCAAGGGATATCCTCAGTAAGAAGTCCCAACTAGACCTCAAATTGTTTGGAGTAGGAGTCCCAATAGTCGGTAGTAAAGTAATGCCTTAATTGTGGTAGCGTGTAGAGGTAAGTGTGATAATTTTGTTGGAAGCAAGTGTGTGACCTTGTGGCAAGTCAAGTGAGATGCATGGGGGGTTCTAACTCATGGAGGGGAAGAGGAAGTGTGTCCCTTAGAAGCCTGTAATAGTACGCAGCCTGAAAGGAACACACGAGCTAAATGACATCACAAGCTAGAAGCAGAATAGTCCACAATCCAAAGTGACAGGTTAATACAACAACACATCTTCAACAAGATTCGTACAATCGTATACAAAATATTTCATACAAAAATGTGTAAGTGAAATAACATACATTGCTAAAGTAACCAGAATAGTCAAACTACAATAAAAACATATGCATGAAAACGTGTTGGCTCAGTTATATTATTAAGTGAAAGTTCCATCCATACATACACCATTGACAACCACTAGCCCCAATAGTGGAACATTACAGTCAACAACGCCTTCTCCTCCAAAGATATGTACTCTCTCTATGCTGTGAGAAGCCAAGGCTCATCACAATACTCTCTAAGC